>VWYI01025278.1:3834-23709 GCA_013399455.1 Anthoscopus minutus | reverse complement strand
CCCTACTACATATTTTGATTTCTTCTTAATTTTTTTAGAACTAGACCATATTAAAATCCTTTTTAAAAACAAAATGATTAGACAAAAACATTTTAAATGTACATGAAATGTGAAAAAGATTTTGGGAATGCCAGATGTTACACTTAGTCCAGAAAGGCACATTTAAAAATGAAGTGTGGCTTAATGCCATTAGTTGGAAGGACTGAAATTAAAATCTTTGAAGGCTGTAGAAGATTAATACAGAGAGAGAGTAAAGATTACTTTCCTACTGTAGTGCACTACATATACTATATACATATATAATCCTCTTGTCTCAGCATGTACAGCAATTTGGCAATATTTTCTCACCATTCTGCTATCATAAAGTTCTCAGACTTTCTGGAAATTACTCAGGGATTTTTCTTTTGTTTGACATTATGAGGATTACTTGGCAAGGTTTTTCAGTGACGCTGTTCAATTAGCAGTAATGTAAATCAGAAAATCTAACAAAGTGAGAGATCCTGGGTCTCAAACAAATTTAAGAAGAGTCAAATTGTGTTAAAGCTTGGTGAAGAGCCTCTAGTGTGCAGCAGATACTAGCACAGAGTATCGTATGTCACCCTAAAAAGGCATTGAATATCCAGTACTTTAAATTAGGTCATTGTGCATGTGCTGGGTACAAAACTTGCCACAAAGTAGAGTTAAGTGAGTCTTATCTAATTTAGCTAGCACAACTTTGCTGCAACAATCACAGTGTGAATTGTATGAGGAAACTCTCTTAACCAGACGGAAAACTGTAGACCAGTTGACCCAAGGCACCCAGTGTGATTTCTTTAGGAGCCATTTATCTGTAAAAGTGGCTTTAAAGACTGAAATTACACTCAGTACACTCAAGTTACTCACAGTAATAATGATAATATTTTAGAGAACACAAAGGGTATGCAGGAGGAGAGATGCATATGCAGAAAGCAGAGGTACCTTGCAAGAGTGAATGCAGTACCTCCAGTTCAGCAGTAGGCCCCTAGAAAATTAGCCTCTTTGGATTCTGGATTCAGCCAGGAATCAGCAGGTGAGCTCATCCTTAAGGTTTCAAATAATCTGGTCAAGATATAGACATAGTCAACTCCATGTAGTAATAGCGATCATCAGCAAAAGATGGAAAACCCCAGCAAACCAATCAAAACCTAAATGACTCTAAAATTGGTAGAATAGCAAAAACAGGGAGAAAAATTGTTTTGCTTGCTCGTTAGACCAAGATAAGATGAAGCTTGAACTGTGGGCAAGAGAATGCAGGAAGTGAGCAGTTTTACACTGGAACTCCACAGGATGATGCCAAGCCAGCAAGCTTTAAACATGCTTTCAAAGAGCAGAGCTGAAGTCAGTTTGTCTGTGACAGAAACAGATTTATTCAGGCAATGACAGAAAATATAAGCTTACAAGCAAAGGAGGTGAAGAGACCATTGTGGTCATTAGACAGTAGAAAGAGTAAGTCAGAGGATTTATTTCAAAAAGGAGGGTTCCAGAATAGACAACAAAACACAAAAGTAAGGAGTGTAAATATACTACCAACTGAATGACCAGGAAATGAGGGAGCAGAAGCAGTAGTTGAAAAGTGATAGCAAGAAGTATTTAATTTCTGAATGGCTTTCCAAAGAAGCAGACTTATTTAGGAAAAAAGACTGCAAGCAAATCAGTGGGAAAACATGCAAAGAGGTCAAATAAGCGATTTTAAAGGACCTTCTTAAAAGTTACTTTTTCTAAAAATTGATCAACCTTGACAGTACTTTCATTTTCAATTTTCTTTTAGTCTGATAATCCTTCGTATTTTTCCCCACAGAAGTAATTGGATTGAAATTTTATTCTTATGCATAAAAGCACAAGCACAAACAGATATGGAGGTTCTTGGTAGTTGTTCCACTAGTGGACTGTTCTCAGATGGGTCTGAAATAAACATACATTCCCATATTTTCTCTACAAAATAAACAGCTGATTGGTCTGAAATTTCAAAAAGGGAACTTTCATGTTTTTAATTTTCCATACATATACTTTTTCTGTATTTTCTCAACTTTCTGTTTTTCTTTAAACAACATATTTGTGAATGTGTGTTCACTTTGAGGTCTAAACCTTCTAGTCATATCTGTCAGGTACAGCTTTCTACAAGACAAGTGTCTCCTATACAAATAGAGAATCTCAAGAAAAGGTATAATGGGTAGTTTTGTTCCTTTTTTTTAAATTATAAATTTAGAGCAATTTTCCAATAATTAATAATATTTTAAATATAAATACAGACATACTACCCACAAATTGTCTTTCATGTCACTGGGAGGGAGGTGAATATGCCCTTGAAGCTGGTACAAAACCGAACTCACTGAGTGGTATTCTGAGGAGGAGGAGGAATGGAATGAAGGAACACTGGTGTAGAGCACCAAAGAGTAAGCAACCTTGGCAGAGTCAATAGCAGAAGAGCCAAAAAGCATCCACAGACTTTACTCAAAGGGACAGAGACCTTGCAGAAGGCTCCTGTCAGGAGCTCTGTTCTGGAACATTATATCCTGTGCCAGATGTATATTTACATATATTTGAAAATTGATCCAATGGTTTTCACAGCACTTTTTACCCACACAAATCCACCTTCAATTCTGTCTTCCAATTCAGTGTAAGAAAACTGATAGAACAAAAAACACAGGGGAGGAAAGAGGCACCTTGCTAAAAAGCATATAAGATGCCTTAAATTTTCACAGAGAAAGGGCAAGTTTCTCCATTTCACCTCCTCACTTGTCCTTCAAACAAGTCCATTCCTTAGACATTTTCCTGGTGGCCTTCTCACAAGCATCCTGTCCTGGTTCCAGCCAGAAGGACGTGGTTAATTATTGCAATGTCCAGGAGGAGCATGGCTAGGGCCTGAAGGCTATTCAATAACATCTCATGTCCCTGCCAGGAGGGCAAAGGGGTGAAAGGATCCCTTCAGTCTTGAGTAGACTGGTGGAGGGAGCAGTCAGGTATTGTCAAGGGTAAGCACTCTTGTACAAATTCTTCTCTTCATGCACCCTCTGTCATTAGTATTGTTGATGTTACTGCTAATTTTATTGTCTCAGTGCTCCATCCAGGAAATTGCTCTGTGAAATTTTGTAACTGTTTGTGTCTCCAATTGCCCTTTCAGTCTCTCCAGAGGAGGAAGAGTGTGGAGAGGACCGGCAGGAGGCTGTGGGTCAGATGAAAGAGTGAACAGAAAGAAGNCTGTGGGTCAGACAAAAGAGTCGACAGAAAGAAGCCAGCAGGACTCCTGTGTGTCTGTGAGAAGGAGAAAGAAGATAAAGGCAGAAGAAAACAGAGAACATCTGTGCTGCGAAGAACACCGTGGAAAAACAGAACTTACCTGTAGTTTGGATTTTTGGTGATGTTTTCCCAAAACAGTGCCTCCACCAAAGGACTTGGGGAGTGTTGTGATAATGGCTAATGGGATGCACTGTGGGGTCAGAAAGGTATTGAAATGGGGTGTACAGTCACAAGAGCCTTGGATGAAACTTCATAAGAATACAGCAGATGTCATAGTCTGTCTCTGACAGAAGGGGTGAGGGGGAGGGGAGACTGAGAGGAAAGCAAGTGATTTGGAATGTATCAGTGGGAACACTAAATTAGGAAATACCACTCCCAAACTATTATACATGCTTCAAAAGTATCCATGCTTTTCCAAGCCAGTTTCTTCTGCAAACCATGGCAGAATAATGCCTGTTTCAAAGATCTTTTCTTAGCAAGTGACTGAAAACTTCTATTTAGTATTATGTCCTATGAAGTACACTGGTTTAGAGAGCCTTCAGAATTTACTAGTCAAACCTGGAAATCATGAGACTTGGGATAATCTCCCAATAAATATTATTAGGAGGGTGGTTCCAGTCACTTTTAAAAAGGAAGGAAATAAATCAATCTATGCAGTTTCCTGCTATTTTTTCACCACATTCTTAGAACTTATGTTACAGCCAACTAGCATAAAAGCCTAAATTTAAATTAAAATAGTAGCACAGACACTGCTTTCATAAAATATAGAAACTAACACAACAGCCCCCCTCCCCAAACCTACAAAAACACAACAAAAAAACCCCATAAACAGAAATCAAATGGAAATTCAGAAGAAAATAATCCAATAAGCTAAGATAAATATGTATAACGTATATTTGAGGAATGCTGTAGCCTCAAACTTTTATATGATCAAATAATCATGTAGAATCTGGTGTTCACCCTTATTAATGCACTGGCAATGCAGACAGTTAAAACAAGAATAAGTAATAGTTGCACATCTCTTACATACTAGGGAAGTCCAAAGATGACCCTAGTGTAAATTATGATTTGTTCTAGGATGCGTGAGCACAGATACTGGTATTTGAGGGGTTTGTACAGATGAATCTACTCTTCCATAGACACAGGGCCAGGAGTAACTTCGTGAGGCTGCCAATTTAAGTATTTTTCCTCCCAGGGCAATGACTTTAATCTAACAAAACATGTAGGTAGAGACTTAATTGTAATGTCAACAGAGCAACTCATGTGCTTAAAGTTAACCATATGCTTAAGGGTTCTGCTGACCAAGCACTGTATCAGCTTACTGCTATTACTCTTTAAAAGCAGTGGTCAGAATCTCTGGTTAAACCTGCCCATGTACTGAGATTTTCTGGCTCCTGATCATTCACATGAAAGCCCAGGAAAGCCTGTATGACTAACCAAATGCAGGTGATCTCCTGCGGTGTAATAATTTTAATCATTCCATTCTATTGAGTTCTTCATAAAATCCACTTCTTCCACTGACACTTTTCATGTAGTAACACCTGGGGTCCTCAGAGAAGACAAGAAAACTCGGTGGAATGAAACCTAAGTGGATACTAATTCATAGTTCATACTATTCTGTAGAAATTAAAAACATAAAGACAAAAATATTTACAAAATTTGTGTTCTCTTCTGCTATATTTCTTTGTGGATTTTTTTTATTATTGCAAAAATTTCTAAAGTAGAAACTTGTCCTCCAGATGTCCCAAAGCAGATGTCCTGCTTTAGCAGAAATTAAAAATTAGTGGACATGGCTGAAAAAGATTTCTGTGATATGTTGCAGTGGACCAATCAATACAAATGCAAGTGACTGGAGTCATAAGAAAGGGCATTGTACAAGACTACTCAGAAAGACTGCAACTTGAAATATCACACAAGAAAAAGATATATGCTATCATAGAAACTGATACTTTCACCTACCAGAGGTCCATTATATCTTTTGGACTATGTGACTTCATTGTCCATAGAAGACAAAGAAGTAATCCTACAAACCTAAAGAATTTGTAGAAACTAATCCAAGAGTGACATTTAAACATATCCCTTCACATGACTTAGTGTCATTATCAATTACAAGAAGAAATTGAAGTGCTTTCAAAACTACTGCAAACAGGAATATTTGCCATGTTTTGGGAATATTACCAAGAAAATATTTACACAGTGAATACCAATAATCCACCAGTTTGCAATATGTCTATCTAGTATAAAAGTATATAGGTGAAAAAAAGAGAGAAAATATAATAATTCCCGGATACATAAATATACTTCCAAACATAGGCACTACTGTCTTTGATAGAAAATTTTAAGGATTTTATTCTGCATAGTGACGCATAAAGTAGAACACTAGGTTTCTAAAAAGTCCATGCTAGTCTCATTCTGACTATTGGAACTAGAAGAAGAGAAAAAATCTTAGCATAGAACAAAACACAATACTGAAGTGTGGAGATATTAATATACTGTTTATAACTGTTACTAAATGCATTTGTTCAACATGTTTTATTTGGTTTCTGCTTAAATTATATTGATTGTAATAAATATCATGCAATTCTTTTCTCTGTATCAGCATGAAATAATCTAAGAGGTGCCAAGAAATAGTATAATCTTACATTATCTATTTTTTATTTTCTACCTAAAAAATAAAAGCAGACATAATTTCCTTTCAATATGCATATTTTATGCATTCATAGCAGGTATAATGGGGATCTTTTTTAAACAAATATTATTTCTTAAGGTGCATCAGGCAAGATGCATACAATTCAGCTACACAGAAATACGCTGCAGCACAAGAAAAACATTCACTTGGTCTTGGTATAAACTTTAATAAAAGAAAACAATTTTCCATAGACAATATACCATCTGTCTCTAAACCATGTGAAAAGAAAAGCTTTTAAAATCCAGCCGCTGCTAATGTGACATGTTGAAACATTAATCACCCCCTAAGGCCAGTATAATTGTAGCTCCATGTTAATTACCTAACAATTAACAGCAGTAATTTCCAAGGGGCAATCAATGAATTAGCTTGTGATTTTCCCACAGACTTCAGTCCCATACTGCCAGCCTGAATGCATTTCAAACTCTGAACCATGGTTCATCAATGACACTTCTGGTGTATGAAATAAAAATTCATTTGCACTCTCACTAATTAGGCTCGATTATATCCCTATGTGTATTACAAACTCTATTCACTTGCACAAAATCTCTGCCACAGGCATTTTTCTCCATTTAAAAATTCGTTTTCTATTAAATTAGAAGGTCACCTAGCAGGAAAATGTACTAATCAAGATTTTATCGCTAACGAATTAAAGGGTTTTAATAAGCAAGTTTAATTAAGTTATCCTAAAAAGTGATAATGGCTATCTCTAGATAGCCATTCTAACCTATGTGAATGTTTATGCAACTATAGATGTAGGATAGGTAAGGTATGTATTTATTCATGAACTTTGAAAAACTTACCACATATACACATAGAAATAATTACAAATGAAAGTAGTATCTTAAAATGTTCCCATTATTCTTTTACTTTATTTTTTTTACATTTCTGCACAAAACTTTATCTAAACTAGTATTTCTGTCTGCTCAGTCTTTAACAATCATTTGACTTGGTGACATAATCCTGAGGTAGACTCAGACATCTTGGTTGAATAGGATGTTATCACCCCTTACTGCCCATACATAACCCTGCTCTTGGTAAGCATCAGTGTTAATCTGCTGATTATTAACCATTAATGTAAATAGACTGAGATGCCACCTTCTTAATTTGCTATGGATATATAAGATGCTTTTCTTTAAAGATTAAAATATTAAGGACTAGGTTTATATCAAGTAGTATTATGATTTCCTTTTTACTATGTTTATGTTTTGTTAGCATGAAGAAAATTTGTAGCTAATCTGTTCAAGAAGCCAGATTGGAAGGAATGAATACATTACATTTTCCCTCATTAGACTTAATCAGAATTCCAGCAGAATCACCTTTGTTTGTGCAGAGAACAAAAATGTGAACCCAATGCATTAAATTTGCATCTTTGGTTTCAGGAAAGATATTGCAAATGTGACCTATATTCCACAGGAGACAATGTGCTCAGGTACAAAGTATTACCCCACTTCTCTACCAATTATCTCGCCTTTCACAGCCCTTCAGGAGAGGATGGTTTGTTAAGCCAAAGGGAAACCACTCATCATATTGCTCCTTAAGTGGTTCATTAACGAGTTGCAGTTCTGAACCAGTAGAAATTCAACATCTGGTCTATAACAAATATGAAATAGGCAGATAACACTCGCCATTCCAGCAGGTATAGTTTAGGTTGTGGACAGTAATTCCTGGATTATCACCTTTTTTGGTGGTTGCAGTTATGAGGCACCTTCAGGTCAGCAAAGATGCCTGTGATGGGCAGCTCTGATGGGCAGCTTGACAGTCTGATGGCTCTTCAGCTGCTTTTTCTTTCCCTCTTTCCCCAAGACACCATCTTTGTTAAGCCATTCCCAAGGGGGCAAAGGAAGCCATCCTCCTGCTAAGTCTGGTCAGCAGGTTTACTCAAATTGAAGTTTGGTTGAATGTGACCAACATGGTTTGGTTGTGTGTTCCTCTAAATTCAAAGCAAATGAAACAAACTTAGAGGGCGCCTCTCAAAAGTTTTTGTAAGTAGACTGACTCAGAGTTTGCATCCATGCACCCACGCCTGTCAGAGACTGTGGGAATTGTTTTCACTGGAAAGGGGAGGGAGGCACCTTTCATGTCTGCAGTAAAAAGACAGGTTAGGAAAAATCTTGACTCCATTGCATCTTGCTACCTGTTTGTGAGGGAGAGGCTCACTACTAGGGACCACCAGGATGACTTGATTGCTCTTGTCCTTTGACAGGATGTGAAACTGGCCTATGTCCTGACTGGGCTCAAGAGATCTGCAGCGAGGAGCTAGGTCAGTGTGCATGGGGGTCAGGCAGCAGCAGCACAGTAGCAGCTGGAAGGCAGTGGGCACATACCCTGTGCAAGGCTGCAGCTCCATTCCCTGCTCTCACTGCTACACTGCAGTAAAATGAGGGGTTTGCAGACATTTCTGCAAGCATCACAGAATGGCTTGGGTTGGAAGCAACCTTAGAGATTATCTTGTTCCAACCTCCCTGCCATGGGCAGGGACACCTTCCATTAAGCCATATTGCTCCAAATCCCTTCCAACCTGGCCTTGAGCACTGCCACACAGTAAATTATTTCTTCCCAAAATCTAGTCTTAACCTACCCACTTTTAGCTTAAAGCCATTGTCTTATTTTACAAGATGCCCTTGTAAGAAGTCCATCTACAAGAAAATCAGTCTGGGGCTGATCTTTCTCGAGTATCTCCCAGCTTTCTCCAGAGCATGTCCATCTCCCATCAACATAATGCTGTTGGGGTTGTAACCCACAGCTCCTGGTTTTAGTCTCCTTTATTGTTTTAGATGTCTGACTACAATCACTTGTGGTGTTTGGAGTGCTGACTGAAGAGACCACAGATATTTGTCATTCTATCAGAACCACCCCATAAAAAAGCTGCCTGATCTTCAGAAGTGAAATTTAGCCTGACAAAAAACCTCACAAGGCAATAATCCTATCCTGTATATCAAGGCCTCATCTGAAACATTCCTGATGTATTTTTTTCTAATATTCCTTTCTTTGGAAACAACAATGGAGATGGTGAAATCTTCTTCACCAGTCTACTTAATTTTCTTGTGTCCGTGTGTATATGTGAATACTCATTTGCTTTAAGGCTTAAAATGCAAAAAATAAAGTCTTTTCAAAGTTTCTTTTTCTTTGTGTGTTACTTCTGTGTGTTACTTATCACAAAGTATAACAGACCACCTTAAGCTGCATGTGTCTGACTTTGTTGTTCATGTTTGAGCTGAAGTTCATCTGGCTAAGTGATGAATCCCATTGCATCCACACTTCCAATAAAAAGCAAGTCTTCCCATTTGCAGAAAGACTTCCCCAAAGTAATACATCTCAACAGGCAGCTGGGACCACTCTCCAGTTAACCTGACTACATAATGGTAACTTTCTTTGGTTCTACAATCTTCCTGAGCAGATAGGTAAGATTTTGTTCCTGATTTAAAAAAAACCAAAGCAACAAAACATGAAGTTTCAAGGAAGCGTACAAGACTTACTTATCACCTAGTCCAGAGTTAAGCTGCACACAACAGATAGCAAGACTAAGCTTCTTTGGACAGTGAACATACCAGTTTTAGATGTCCTAGGCTGCAGACTTCTAGTTCTTCCCTTTAGAAACTATTCTTTACTATAAAAGATTGCTTTCATATTCTTAAAATATTGCCTTGTCTTAGTTTCAATATCATCCATTTAGCATGTAAAAAAGCAGTTAATGTATCATACCTCATGTTCATAGATGTAAGTACAAGCTTTTCTCCAGATGATGTCTTGAGAAGCTACCTAGAGCAAAGGCTGGACATAGTTAAAGCAATAAAGTAGGTATGTACAAGAACTTCGTCAAGGCTACATCCAAGATGGACCCTCAGTCATGAGTTTTCACACTTTTATAAAGTTTAGTCGATTTACATAATGGGTTTAATTGTCCAATTACAGCTTCAGGTTATGAAGTCACATCCTCATAGATTTCTCTCCTCAATTCACTGCCATTTTTCTCTTTTTGAGCCTGAAGCTGTAATGATGTCCTTGGTTCTCGGGCTGGAAAACGATTGTTCTGTCTGACTATCTTGTGACGCGAACTTGCTAACACTTTATGTGAAGTTCAGAGCTATACAGTAATGCAGTACAGAATCTGGAATATGAAAGCTAAAACTTAAGACATCACAGACATGATGAGGCTGCAACTCTAAACCAGTTTCTGGTCATCTTGTTGAAGAAATCGAAGGAAGCCCACTGAAAAATGTCTTAATCTCTTCCTGGTATGATGTTGAGCTTTAAAAATAATATGCCTAATTCAATTTTCCATTGAATTATCTAAAACATTTAGGTAACTCCTAAAACATGGCAGCCAAGAAAGCCTAATTAAATTAAACAAAACAGGGAAAATTTGCAAATATGTGTTATAGCTGTGAATTCTCTGACGAGGTAGGAGGAATATCACTTCTCCATCACACGCCAGTGGAATGTTACTAAACAAGTTTTTTTCCACATAACATATTTTGAATTTTGAGCTTTTAGAAAGAATCCATCCCAAAGTAGGAAGAAATTCTAAAGCTAATTCCATTCTCTTTATCGCAATATAACATTTTCATTTATACAGTTTACCCAATACTGCCACTTTTGGATGTTCACTGCCACAAAAGCTGACACTGGAAAAGTAAGGAGAGTGTCAGAGCCAGCACACAGAATGTTCTAATACCTTTCCTCCCAGTTTACTGGAATTATGTGATGATTCTCAGTTCAGTGGGAAACACAAGAACATAGCAGACAGGTGAAGCCACGTTCAGCTTTCACACTCAGTTTGGAAAAAGTTAGAGCTCTGGGAAAAGACAATCCTCTTTTGAGAGGCACTTACTGGAAAAAACAGAACTGGAGTGGAGGACCAGGGGAGGGTCCAAAAGCAATGCTAGCGGGTACTATGAGGGAAATTCTCTTAATTAACAGAAGATGGAAAACTGTTTATGCCTGCTGAGCATACACACCCGGTTGCTTTGTGATCAATAGAATCAATATTTCCCAATCTGGGAAGTAAGAGAGACAAGAAGAGAGGCAGAAAAGAGGGCCGTGGGCAGAGAAAGAGCCCCAAGAACAGTGAACATAGCCCTGCTTATGGCACATGAAATTGTAGTTGGGAAGAAAAGAGATGCAAATGTTGCTGTATATAAGAGCAACAGGCAACAGTGTTGAAAAACATCACTTCTGCCTTTTTTCCTGTGTAACTGTTAATTGATCTGTACTAATTGCAAGGGAAAGTAGATTTAAAAAGTACCCTCCCAGTTAAAAAAAGACAAAACAGAAGGAAAAAAATAACAAAGCATTTCAAGGATAAATAAGAAACAATGGTAAACAACTAAGAAGCTAGAAACACCTAAGAAGCAAAATTCAATCTCAATTCCCTTCTTCTTATAGGAAAGATAAAAAATACACAGTAGTAAGGAACTGACAAATATAGGTATCGAGTTTCACTTTATTATTTCTAGAAAATATTCGATATTTTCTTGACTGTTTCTAAGTTTGATTCAAGACAATAATTTACCATTTCTGTCTTTAACCATGTCTTTATGAGTCACAAGCATGAGACAAAATCATTCCTTTCATGTATTTGCCCCAGTAGAAACATTGATTAAACAATAAGGAAAACTTAGAGAGAACAAAGAAAATAAAAACAAAATTCCTTTATGAATTTCATACACCACTGAATTCCATAAACTGAAAACATATTTTCTGTCTTCTCAGTCATCTCTCTCCTCCTTGTTTGAAAGCAGTGAAAGAAAAAAAAAGACATTGTCCTTAAACTTCAAAAGATTTCTCTCTTCTGTTATCTTTGGAAACATTTTTCAGGTCATCAAAGAGTATTTAGCACTCAATGATTTCTCAATGAAAAAGTCAATTCTTCGTAAAGGAACACTTGTTTCCTATCAGTTTGCTCACCTAGGTGAAAGAATAAACAAAAGAAAATCAGAACTTATACAACAAAAAATACTGTGCATGCTCCAACAGGAATGTATCTACTGTATTTATTAGGTGAATAGTGTACACTCTGTTCAGAAAAAATAAACTGTGAGAATTTTTTTTTCTCTTTTACAATTTTCCTCATCATAATTTGTAATTACATTCTACTTCAATTGCTACAAAAATATCACTATTTCTAGTTCAAAATATGTTACTGATATTAAGTTTAGTATAGATCTGTGTTCATGTACTTAGGTGACATCATCCAAGAATGGTGATTTAATCAGTTCAGCAATCTGTTTCAGGTGGTTTAAATTCTTTATTTCTCTTGTTATTTTACACTTTTAATAATTTATTTTACTTCTGCTATTTTTACACAATTTCTGTGAAATTCAGAGAGACATTTCATTGAGGTCTAAGATTAAAATGACAAAATTTATTAAAAGTACATCCAATGTTCCCTGCAATTTCACTTAGCACAATCCTGTTATCAACAAATCTTACTAACTTAAACTTTTTTTGACTTCCTTAACCTTCAAATATAAGTTTATTTTCACTGTATGTGTACTGAAAATCAGCCCTTGAAAACTTCACATTAATATCTCAACATCAGTAGATATATTTTCCAACTAATTCACATTTTCAGCAGTGGTACATAAACTTTTCTTGACTATGTAAATATATTTAGCTCTTATGTACAATACATTAAGAAGTGGAGACATTGGTATCCACAATTACCTTCCACAAAATCAAAATTTTACTGCCAAAGATTTTGTTGCTTTTTGATACAATTTTGAGTGGCTTTTGACTGTACTATTTCTGTGTTTCTAGGCAGGCTTCAAGGCAAAAATCAAATTTTTAAAAAGATCAATGTTTTGCAAGTGTGCATATGTGCATTCTTGAGGACAGATTCACATGTGTCAAAACCCCTTCAGTTCTCCTAATGTAGAGGTGTGCAGGACCTGATTCTCCTATGCTGCAACTTTTTGGGATATTTAATATCTTTTTCTCATTTTGTCTTGGGTCATAAGCCAGATTCTCAAAGTGTTTCATATGGAAAGCAAGTTCTGCAGGGTAACATGAAAGAGCTTTTAATGAGGGCACTTCCCAGGGCTACATACAACTATATTATATTTTTTTGTGCATTATTCCAGCAACTGTTACTTGGCTACTAGTTCTTCCTGTTTATGTCTCCATCCATCTCTTGTACTGAAGAAAAAATATATTAGGCAGTATTTTAGTCTAAATTTTAGGTCTTCTCCCTGGATGTTGAAGACTGGTCTTCTAATCTTCACTTTAAACCAAGTAAAGGAAGGACTTGAACACTTTAGGTTGCCCTTTCTGTCACACAGTCATTCTTTGTTCTTTTACCTGCCTGAAACCAATAAGTGGGAGATTTTGGTTCATGTTTGTATTTATATCCATAATATACATTAATTATTAATATGTACACATATTAATAAGTAAAACATATACATGCACATGTTCCAGTTCAAAACTGGAACATTCTAGGAAAAACTAAATGCAGTTAAGAGTTCTGATTAATCTAAAAAAACCTGGAAACCCTGTATTTAATTTAAGCAGAAACACCACTAATCACAATCCTGGCAAAATTATAGCTCTACAGGAGAGTGGCAGGTACAGACAAGGTATCTGCTACAGACAAGTGAGAAAACAACCTTTAGTAGGAAGAAAAGCTGTTCAAAGAAAAAAATCAGAAGGCTCAAACCCACAGTAGGTTTAATAAAATCTCAGCATTGTTAAATGGCCAGAGGAATTTCAGCAAGGTAGGTTAAAGCTTCCTGGATTATTGAAGCCATCCTGCACCAAGTGAAGTATCATCTCGCAAGCAGTTACTGATTTTTATCTCTTTAGACTCCTCATTAAATCCTACCTTTTTCCTCTGCCTCTACAAATCATCACCCTCTGGGAGTGGTTATTTTGGTGGCCACCTGTAAATATATAGGCCACAGTGAATATCCTACATGTGCAACTGTAGTTATTGCATCTTTCTCCTCTTCACAGTCTTTGATCCAGATTCAGTGAAGTCCCAGATTATGAAGAATGTGGGAGGTGGATGTCTCTGTGATTTTCTGCCTCTGCAGTAGAATAAAGCACCAATGCTTTTATGGAGTTATAGGTGTTCTCTGAATATATGCAATGTGCAGTATCCAGTTTGGCAGGCATCAATAGCTTGGCATATGTGCTGTGAAAACAAAGAGAAAATATATCAGTCTGTACAATCAGGCATGCATGTGCATCTGGGAAACTGAAGACACATGCAGGAAAGAGTCACTGCTATACCCTTGCTTCTGCTGGCCTTGGAGGGGTGGTTAGAGCACTCCAGGACCCCCCATGCACATTTCTGCTCCAGCAGAGAAAAATGATTTTGTTCATTTGTTTGAAGCTCTGCACTCCACTAAGGCTTTCTCTCCTACTTATTTCAGATCTCTCTGAATACTAAATTCACTTCAGCTATTCCCACGTTTATCTTTAAATACGTATTTTCACACCTGACAGCCATTTTCATACACTACTTTGAGGCTTCCCTGGTAACACAAGCTACTGAATTCTCATTCGCGTTTAGGTGTAAACACCTGCCACAAGTTCCTGAAGCCCATTCTGATGCAGACTTTTGGCTCACAGTCTCTCAGCAGTGTTCCCCCACAATTTTTAAGAGTGCCTTTGTTGTTACAAATCCAAACTCTTTTTACATTCCCACTACCTCCCCTATCACTGTGCATTTCTGCTACAGCCACACCAAACTGCTGGTAAATGCAGATGATGTCTTGCCTGTAAATTAGATTTGTGTGTGTAAAACCGATGCTTGTTTACACACTGGAATGATGCCAAATACTAGCTCAGATGAAACAAAATATTTATGAATTGGATAAACTGGAAACTTACATCTTTATAAGGTATTCAGAGGGGATTCAGGTATAATTTCCCTCACTCTGCCCCATTCTTCCTAAGGACTATTAGAAATACTGTATTTTTGAAAGACACAGCTCTTTAATTTATACTTAATAATAGTAAAGTAAAAATTTAAAACAATCCTTTATGAGAAAAGTGATCTTAACTATTCTAATTCACTTGAATTTAATTGCACTGATTTTTAGAAGTAATTTAAATATTGCTTTAAGAGAAGTTGGTTTTTTCCTACCATAATAAAATAACTTGTTTTGTACAAGATACAGAAGGATATAATTTGATCATTTCTTCTGTTAGCCTTTGTTACATAGATTTTTACATAATCATTACTCATAATGTTCTGACAGATAATGCTATTACTAGCGTTACAATCTTTGCTATTATTATTAAAAAATCTGGCTTTGTGAAAATTTTAATTTATTAAAATGTAATGAAAGCACATCTAAGGTGAACCATAATTTATGAAAATTTTAGATGTGCTGCTTGACATTCATGTCATCAGGCTTCAAAAGTTTCACATCTGAAATGTGAAATTACACAGATTTATAAAGATCCCTTTTCAGCATGTTAGCTGGCACTATCTTCTGTAAAATGTATATATTTGGCTTTAAAGAGACAGGCGCATGTAATTTTAATGTCAGCACCAGCATCACCAAAAAGTGCCCTGGCAATCAGTGGAAAGGTTTAATAGGTTTCCTGTCTTGTTCTTAATTTGCTGAAATTACAAAATCAATACTTTCAGTTGTAGCTGCAGCTACCCGTTTTACTGCTTTAAGATAAAGTCTACAATAAAGTAACCTTCACTTTCAATTTGTAGCGCAGAACATCAGGGTGTTCTTGGCCACTAACTAGTCTTTCTTTTCTCAGCCCTTTAGAGACATTCTAGGTGTGTGATGCTGCCCTTCAAAAGGGGAAAGGTGCATTTTGTATTAAGTGTAGCTCTCATCAATGACTTGGTTTGTTTATTTTTTAACATCTAAGTCTACTCTCTCCTAAAGTCACCTCTGCACAGGTTGTGCATTATTTCCCTACTTCTCTGTGTTGATATTCTATACTACATAAATAAGTGACTGGTGTTGAAATGGCCTAATCTTTATTTTACTCCATAGTCTCCCTTTATGACAAAGGAGAATATTTTTCTGCTGAAGTTAAAAAAGGAAATTCTCCAGTTAGCCATATTTTTAATAGTGCACATGATCACTGCATGTGCAAAAGACCTCTGAAAGGGCCAGATCATGCCACTGGAAAGCTCTGTGCAAGCTTCAAGCTCTTGCACAGAGTAAGAAGAAAAAAACCCAATAAATAAATACCCTTCCATGGGCTTCTCTGCTATGCCTCCCGGCTCTTTAATGATAGAAGTGAAAAAACATATCTTTAAATAATCATTTAGTCTTCCAACTCAAGTCCAACCTTTCCAAGGAGTATTCCGAACTCAAAAATTAGTTGTAAGATGGTATTTTGACCCTCTTATGTCTGTTGCAAAAGCAATTAAAATGTTTTTAAATTTGGGCGACTTTATTTGTTTCTTTTTTTCTATGATAACTCTTTTCCTGAAATACTTTCAGTATATAAGCTCTCTTCTTCACTTAGGTGAGCAATATTCTGGAGCTCTCAGCACTGGAGAAGGGCCTTGGCTTGGTCCTCTTCTAGTGAAGCAATAAAAAGAATCTTAAGCTGCTGCTCACAGAAGAATGCAGCATAAGATCTTTCAGTGCTTTCCACTAATGCTAAATGTATTCCTACCAAGGAAAAAGAGCTCTCAACACCTGCTACCCCAAATGTTAATGAATACACACACACACACATGCACACACACACACACACACGTGCACATTATGCCTCTTTCTTAGCCACAGCAATTTCAAGCTGGAGATTTTACTCATCAACAGCATATGGTGCAGTAAGGGTACTGCAAAACAGAAAGCACAGTGATCACAGGTGGAATACAGCTCATCACATGAGGAAAACAGAGCCTACAAATGCCACAGCTCCCTTGCTTCATGCTTTACATTTTTAACTTGCTGCTCAAGGTAAAAGCATGCTATTTATCTCGTGATATACTCTCTGTAAATGAAAATTCAGAGTAGATCTAGAAACAATATTGCACCAAAGGAAACAAAAACATTTGTCTCTAAACAAGTCAAGAGGAATGCCAAATGATTCAATGAAGATCACTTGTGTCACTTATGTTTGTTTTGATTGGTCCTCCAGTGTTTACAGCACTCAACTCAGCAGGCTCAGAACCCCAAATCTATATTTAATTTAAAGCATTGCACCATCACTCAAATCTTTCAGCAGCCTCACTACAGTCTAAAGAACAAGGGCAGAGGGACCTGTTTACATGGAGCACTTTTACAGGCTCAAAGGGATTGCAGACTAATTCAAACTAATTATATCAAGATATAAAGAAAATGAAGATTTTTTGTTTAACAATTTCCAGTAGTTGTAGGATTTTTTGCCCACATTAAATTCTGTCAATTTTCATGTGTTCTCAGCAAGAGATAATATTGCAAGACAAGATAAAATATTCCAAAAGCAGATTTAAACTGTAAAAGAAGATGAATCTCAGAAAACTTAATTTTTATCAGTACTAATACAATGATCAGAAAACATAATGTATTAAAGACAGCCATAGCTATGCTACTGAAAGCTTTGTAAAAATTCACATTATTATAGAGAATTAAACAGAACAAAATAAATAATCAACACACATTTGAGGGCCCAGCCCTTTCAGTTGCAGAAACCAAAGTTTAACCAAGATAACTAGCTGAAAGGAAAAAAACCAGAGTCCCCATTTGAGCACACACAGGTAGTCTTAAAACATGTCTGGCTTGTCAAAGGGAATGAGCCCTCAGCTTCTATTAACAGCAGCCAGGGAAGAATCCACTTGCTGTTTTGCAAAGCCAGCTCTGATGCAAATGGAGAGTTACTGATGTCGTATGCACGGTGTCAAGGAGCAGCAAACCCTCCCGCTGTAACCATGGTGGTAGCATGCATCAGAGCAGCATTGCTGCAGTGGTTTTCAATCCTTGTCAGCCTGCTGGTGTAAAAGTCCCTAACTAAATTTAGGGGTCTCTCCAGGGAAAGGAAGCAGAGACAGAAGAGAGTTTATAAAAGTAGAAATATTTTATCTATGTTTACTATCCAAATTTTCCCAAGGTTTACTGGGCAACCTGGTACCTTGTTTGAAAATGTAGTTTTTTACATTCACCCTACCTTATTACCTCCCTTTGCGGTGGCTGCCAGCCTGGAATTGCTGCCCCTGCGCCTAGCTGGGCCGTTCCAGGTATGGAGTTTGATCAAAGCCTGTCAGAAAAGTTGTCTGCAGATGCTACTCACTGTGAAGCAGGTTTCCTCCTCCATGGCTCAGTCATTTGTAGGACCCTGGACATGAGGACGTGCTGCTTTCCAGGCACATGCAGTTAATGAGCCCATCCAGCTCTTCTCCGGCTAGGATTAGAGTGAGGGCAAATTTGCAGCACCAAGCCCCAGTTCCCTCAGACAGGAGGAGAAGGCAGTGTTTTGGGAGAGGGTTTCCAGAGGTTTCAGAACTAGGCAGTCTCCAGGCTTCAGGAAAATGCAGAGAGGGAAGGAGAGCAGACTGAAATTAGCTTCAGCCCTGGAAAAAGGAGACAAGCTTGCAGTAGTTTTCTTCCTTTTACCAGAAACATTTGTCCAGCATCTGTGTTTCTTTCAACCCTGTTGTGTTTCTCAGCAGACAGGGTAATTTGACCCAGAGGATTTTGGCTATCTAAGCTATGCTTAATCATTTGGCCCCATTACATCACTACAAAACAGTTCAAAATAGAGGACTCCTTTTAATAGGTTTCTTGCTTTAGTTAAAAAAAAATATTCAAACTTCAGTTTTAGCTGAGCTTATTAAAGCAGGACTGTGTTTAAGTTATAGTAATTGTCAATAAAGTCCTTTATAGCAGATTTAACTCAGCATATTTTAGACCTTGCCAATTTGAGACAGTTTCCATAAAAAAGAACAGCAATGTTACAGAGTGATAACTCAAAAATGGAAAAAGGGAATTATTTAGCATAAAAGGAATTATTTAGCATAGTAAAAGGAGGTATAACTAGGAGTAATGGTAGGAAATTAATAAAGGGAATATATCAGTAGGGGAAAAAGAAAAACCTGGCTGTGAGTTAACCAACAGAAAAATCTCTCTGGAGAGCAAAAAGTAGCCCACTGCTAGCCAATTTTAAAATAACTGACCAAAACATTACCAAATAAATAAACAGGTTGGAAGTAATTTTGTAACCATACAGACGGAAGACAAGGTTACCGTTTTGTTCCCTGCTTCTAAATTTTATGAAAGTGAGCAAGTAAATTGAGGTTTCTGATTGACAAATCTAATGAAATTCAGCATTCTGGCTGCTGAGATGTAATTGCAGAGCTTTTATCTTTCCCAGCACCAGAAGTTGAGAAAAAAGAAAAAAAAAAAGAAATGAAAAATATTTGGTTTGTGTTTTGTTATTTTTCTTTCCTTTTAATTGAAATTAATTTTGTTAGTCTGAGTTAATTGAGTTATCTAGTAAAAATTTGGACCCTGACTGACAACAAAAATTGTACTAAAATGCTTCATAACAAGAACTTAAATTGTAATTTTTTATATAAATTATTTGTAGCAGTAAAAGAAAGCAGAAAAGCCAAAATGCTCTTACATATATACCTCAAAATTATACTAAAATACGATAATTTCTGAAAATTCAGAACCAAAATTAGCATACTTCTGAACTCCTCTTTTTGGAAGACATTATATAAACCACTGTATTTATTAAAGATAAGTAATTGAAGCAATAGAAATATGTTTGTGGGGTTTAATATTATTTTACAATTTTTTAAAATATACTGAGAAATAAACAGTTAAGACTAATAGCAAGTTTGCAGGCATGAAACGAGCTATTCCACACTGATTACACAGCAATACCTGTTCAATAAAAAGGATTAGACTGTTCCCTTGGTGTTGGGCTTTTTTGAAGAAGATAAAACTTTTGAGTTATTCAATGTCTGCAGTAAATTTAGAAAATGTGTTAATTATACATGTGATTGAAATTAGAAAATG
>VWYI01025277.1:6855-43082 GCA_013399455.1 Anthoscopus minutus | reverse complement strand
TTTTTTCCCTGACTTTTGTTGCTAATGAAATACATGTTTTGCAAACTCGGTGCAAAAACACTTTGAATTTCCACAAGGCTGGATCCTTGTACAAAAAAGTGGTTTTATCTGAAATCTTTCTCTTTACTGTTGTTGATGCTGCTGCTGGTTTTGGGGACTTGCAATTAAAAGTTAAGTGGAAGTTTTTGTTTATTTTGCAATAGAATTCTTAAATATTTATGAAGGACCTTAAGTCTATCTCGCCTTGAGGAAATATAGATGAATTAATAATTTATGTGGTTGTTTTGCAGAAAATTAAAGGTTGGGAACAAGTGTTTAAAAATTAAATCATCCACAATATAAGAGAGCAGATGTTATTTCGTTAAAAACTTGCTAACAACAAAGTAGAATGAGGTGTTATCTGCTCCTTGGTCCAACTGAAATCTTAACGATTCATTACAATTGAGCAGATTCTAAAGCCTGAGGCTAGCTAATGTCAGAATAATGAAGAGGAACTTCAATTATGTAGCCCAGATTTTTTTATCTGTTTTTGTTTTATTTTATTGCCTGCACTGAGAAAGAGTCTGGATCTCTATATTGAATAGTGATTTGTAAGATGCTACACTCCCACAAAAATCGCTGTGTATTTCATTAGTAATCCTACAACAGAATCCCCTGCAACTGCGTGTGCATGTACCTGTGTAAATAATAATAACAATAGTAGTCATCATCATCATTATAATGAGATTTTAGATGGAAAAGAGATACTGAAATTGCATAGCTTAGTAACTTCAAGATTCTTACTCCTTTTATCTCAAATTACTTAATTTTTCTTCTTTCTTTTTTATAAATGAAAGCTGTCTCTGACTGTCACTTAGTCTGGACAGTATAGCTAGCCAATTTCTAGTCAACATCATAAGTCATACAGGTTCTATAATGAGTGTTCTTTTTTCTTTGATAAGCTAAGGCCAAACATGCAGTCATTCTGAGCCACATTTTTATGATAAAATTCTCTTTACAAGTACAATACCTAGATCCTAAACACAGTCCAGTTATTAGTCCTATTTCCGGATCTGTTTGCCGTGCAAGGTTTCTACTAATATCAAGGCAAACTCCTCAAACCAAACCAACTAAACAACTGAAAAAGGTATCAAATGAGAATTTGGACAAAGATTCATTCCACAAATGCAAATTCTAAAAAGTCTGTATCTGCAGAAATGTAAACCAGGATCTGGTAAATGCATGCATTAATTTCTCCTCTCATTTTCTTGCTGGTTTGACTGTGATTGCAACTGCATATATAAAATGGTCATTTTGGCAATTTAAAGACATAAACATATCAATCTGTAACCACAACTGCAAATATAAAAGAGATTTCTTTACCCTTCAAAGATCTGTACAGTAGAGCAGATGAGAGATGTTTTTGCTTAGATTCCATCTAAGAGGAACCCCAAGGATTTCACTGCTATTAAAAATGTAAGTTGAGATAACTTCAATTTAAATAAAAAGGTATGTGAAGGAAAAATATAGTCATAAAGGGGTGTTCCTTCAAGATACTCTGTGAAGATTTAGCAATGTGATTCTTGAGATGCAAATAAAGACAGAACAGCTAAAAACTTGTACATTGCTTGACAATATAATTCAGTTCAGGAGTTGTGTTATTTTTCGCTCAGAGGAAGCCAAGTATTGGCAATTCACCTACACTGGATCTGAATTATGGTTGGTATAGATATGTAAGACTGTAATTGCATAGTAATAATAAATGAGAAACTTTCA
Organism: Anthoscopus minutus; assembly: GCA_013399455.1. NCBI lineage: Eukaryota > Metazoa > Chordata > Aves > Passeriformes > Paridae > Anthoscopus > Anthoscopus minutus. The sequence goes on along the minus strand of VWYI01025277.1, from coordinate 41,327 downwards.
CAAAAACTACATACATAGCAGTTCATAGACTCAGTCAGCTCTGTTTTCCATCTAAATGTTCATCTTCAGTCAGCATTGAAAAAATCAACCTCTTTTTCTTTCATGGTTTTATTTTTCCTGTTCTGAGTTGCTGTTTATTGACTATTCGCAGTGATTTCAGAGGAAGCTAGCTAAAACACATATTTAAATAAAATGGTAGCACTCTGAATAAACTGAAGCATTTGAAATTAGAGTTACTTTTCTAGATATTAAATGTAAGGGACATAATGATCATATTGATTTGGTGGCATTAGAAGTTTGCATCTCTTGATTCTTCTAGGTATACATTTCCATATGTATAATCTTTCAATTTTCAAGTGTTCTTTCTTCTGACCAAATGAATCTTATATTCCCACTGCTGGGGTTATTTGCACCATTTTCATCATGTTAGTATTAATCAGAACAGCCCAAACAAAAATCTAGCTCCTAGTTCTTAAGGGTTCATTGCCAGCCATTTTGTTCTCCCTTTCCAAACACAAAACTTATGAATGTGATCAAGTTCTGAGGGTTTCCCGCATGATGCAGGAGTATTTATGTAGCAAATGGTAGTACTGCAAAGGTAAAATATTAAAAATGCTCAGACTTTGAAACAGCTGGTTTGACTAGCTGTGTGATATGGCTGAAACCCAGAATTATAGCAGAAAAAAATCATTTGTGGTCTGAAATTAGTTCTTGTTTACTAATGGTTGAGATGGCAAAAGAAAGAAAATCTTTTGTTATTTGTCATGGAACAGAGGAGAATATATAGCAAGCCTCAGAATACCTGGCAATTCAACAGCTAGCATGCCTCACACAGTGAAGTTCAAGAGACAGATTTTTATTCAGTTAATTATTCAAAATAATCTGAAATTAAAATCTCTACCCTCCTCTTTCCTGATAAAATTTCTCTGAAGTCTTTATATGAAATATTTTAGTTGCAATTAAACATCAAACACAACAAGGAAAAAATACTTTTGGAGAAAGATTGTTAGCTGCTATAAGTACTGTGAAACTTTATGCCACTGCACCTCTAAAAGAGAGTCAATTTAAACCTGTTCAAATGCCTGAAGCTCTGCTGACACCAGTAAAACAAACCCCCTTATGATTGATTCAATTGAAATTCTGACCCAAAAGATGCAAGAAAACTGTCAAGTGTTAAATGAAGGTAATTTATTATTGTATTTCTCAAAACCCTCTTGTCATCTAGAAACAAAAAGTAAGATACAGAAATATTTTGAGAAGCTGATAATATATCTGACACTTCTTCCAAATTCCAAATGATCTGGAATTCACAAACAGCTGGTTTGCATAATATCTACAAGCGTTGCAGATTAGATGCAAGCTATCACTTTCAACAGGACTAGCCAATCTGAAAGTGCATTCTCCTTTACATTTTAGCAGTCATGTCTCATTACACAGCTAATGTTCTATTACTCTGTCTAATGTAACATGACATGACTGGTAAAATTTGAGGAAGCAGACAATTTTTCATATTAGAAATCCCCTCTTCCTCTCTCTGAACTGGTTGTCGATTCCTTTATGAAAGCACCACATTGTAATCTTGCCTAAATCACTAATTTGAGAGAGCTGTAGATCTTAGAAGCTACCTTACCACTAGAGAAATGAAAAGCCAAGCTTGAACAGCTTGGTATGTCATTAAAAAAAAATCATGACATATGATGTTTGTTTCTTTGAGTTTGCCTTGAAAGCCTGTTATGGTTGAATACAAGGTTTTTCTCTTCTGTTTATGTATTTAATTACCCACACATGCAAAATATAATCAGGTTCTACTTTTTTAATTTAAAAAAATCACTTAGATAGATATTAGGGAAATTATATTGCAAAGTTTGATAATTTTTTGAAAGCTGAGTACTAGGATTGGGAGCAGATGGAAATATTTTAGTCCTGCATATGTTTTATGTATATAGTCCTCGGAAAAAAATGCAGTTCCCATTAACTTTGATGACTGATCTGTTTCAGTAATGATTTTGTACCATAAGGAGCAAATACTTCCTTGTCACATCTATCTAGAGTATAAGAAGGGCTGTGTCCCAACTTGAATGATAGCTACACCATAATCGTCAGGTTTGATTCTACCTCTGCAGAGCAAAGAAGGATACAAGATGCCATTGCATTTTTAAGGTTTGGGACCAACACATAGACTTAGGGCTATGTGTTTCCTGTGTTCTACATGAGGCCAGCTTTTAGGAAAAAAGCCCCAAACTTTATGTCTAAACCTAATTAATTTAGATATGAGAAATGTTTTAAGACAGTGAAACACAACATCATTTTTCTTTAAGAAACACAGAAAAATTATCATATTTATGCAGAACATTGCTAATCACAACAATCAGGATCAATTAACACCTCGGGACATTTTCATAATCTCAGAAGTGACCAAGTCTAACTAAGTAATTGACAACAATAGGAGAGGGATCACAGGACCAGGAATGCAAGTTAGGCGAGTAAGAAGTAGCAGCACTTATCAAACCAAGTTACCTCAAATTCATGGCAATCACTTCGGGTAGATCTCAGGGATTCTAGCCGCTCTAATCAGTGGCACCAACATCTCTACTTGTACGCTGCTGGAAACAAAAGCTGTCAGTCTGTGTCTTTGGAGACAAACTCCTTGTCTTGGCAGTAGCTGGGTTAGATATTAATTGGGCAAAGGTATTTTACATGATAGAACTCTCTTGTGCTGCTTCAAAGCTGCACAGTCATGAAGGAGGGCTGGAACAGCTGCATCTTTTTCTACTGAGATTTTGAAAAGCTTCTGAAAATTAGAAGAAGAAACTTAGAGAAGGAAATTTATTTTATTCAAAGCCTTTAGATACCTATTTAGTATTTTTGACATCCAAGATAATATATTCTTAATTTAAGTGTACATAAACTATATGCAGCATATTTATACTTGGCACCAGGAAATCATTAATGGTATTTTTAAATTAAAAATCTGCTATAAAATTTAATTTTGTTGTGTGGACCTTTTATAAAGAAAGGCTATTATTCATTTTACAAAGAGGAACATTTCATGCTGTAGTACTAAATATTCTAAATATATTGTATTGCAATAACCAGAAGATTACAAATTTTTATAAACTGCCAAATTAAATATTCACCAAAATTACTACTTGCTGTATTTTATTCTGGTAAAAAAAAAAAAAGTGATTGAATATGAATAATAAATCTCCTACGTGTAAATTGGTGGCTTTTTCCAGTTGCAGCACCATTTTGAAAGACTGATATTAAAGAACATTCTTAAATTTTACCCCAGTGTAAATATAACAGATTTTATTGCAAGCTTTTCACTCAGAAAGAATACATCCTTAAGCTACTTATGTTTTTCATACTTAAACAATAAAAAAAGATAACACAGGAATGTGACAGAACTTAAGTTTTCTTAGTCATACTGCTAACGGAAAAAAATAAAGGAGAAGAAAGATAGAGAGATATACATCAAATATATGCCGTAACAGTGGATTAAGCTTTCTTTACACAACCACTAGGATATTCAAATATTTTTGCATGTCTGAAAACTGTAGATGGGAACTCATCAAAATTATATTGGCACTCCACCTGCTTTTTCTGACCATCCTAATTTTTAGCCTTCTCGGCTTTCTCTAGACATTTTCGTTATTATTTAAATCTCCTGGTTTGTTTTTGTTTGTTTTTCTTTTTTTTTATAATAAAGTATGAAAATGATACATCTGTACAACACAATCAAACATTTGAAATAAATTTTAAATTTAGAAATAAAATATTTCAAGTCCTTTTTATTTCATTCTGTGGTGGTTTAGTACTGGCTAAACCCACCAGTGCACTCACCCATTTCTTGCTGTGAGAGATGGATTAGGGGAAGGGCAGAACAGGCTCAAAACATAAAGGATATGAAGAAAACTTTATTAACAGAACTAAAAACCAAACCAAAACAGAATGAAACCTCCAGAACACTTTCCCTCCCTCTGCCCATCTTCTTTCCTTTCCCAGTTGACAACATAAAGACAGAACCTGGGATTTTAAATCAGTTATCATTTCTACAAGTATCTCCTCAGTTCTTGTAGGGCGAGGAGTCTCCTGTGGAAATTTCTCCACAGGAAAACAGTTCTCTCGTGGCCTTTAATTTTCACTAATAGCAGCCGCCCAGATTAAAAAAATATCTGCTATTGTGAAGCTTCTCCCATTCTCACAGCCTTCTCAGTGGGCCATGTCAGCTTATGGGGTATTATTTTTAAGGATGAGCTGTTCAAAGGCAAAGGCACTCTTCATTAATCTCTGTGATCATCTTCATCTCCAGGAATAGATATCTTCTTCTTCTCTCCCTGGGGGCACAGGATCTTCATCGCACTCATCTATCTCTCTCTGCTCAAGCTTCTCATGGGGTCACAGATTCTTCAACATCTGCTTTGCTGTATCAATGGATGCTTTTGCTCAGGTCTACAGTTTGAAGACTCCATTCACCCATACTTCCTCATGAACTAAAGCGAATATTGTAGTATATCAGTCCATCTCCATGGCCTTACCAAAAGAACTTTCAGCCTTAATACTAGGGCATCTCCTCATTCTCCTTCCATCGGGAACTCGAATCCTTCTTTACTGACCCTGGCCTTTTCATGCTGTCTTTCTACATGTCCCCTCTTTCCTCTTCTCTCCCTTAAGAGGACCAAGGTCTGCAGGTCTCATCTGCGCACGGAAAGGGTTCTCATTTCCCCCAGGCCTGCAGATGGCCCTGGTGGTTCCTGCTAGGCAGCGGCCGATGGATTTCAGGCCGTGCTGGGCCCCTTCTTCTGCCCAGCAGACGCTGAGCAGGGAGGAGCGGTCGGGGGAGGGGGGCCTGGCCCAGCCCAGAACCCAACGATCGTCGGCTCGGCTTGGGCTGGGGCAGGGCTTGGTGCCAGTGAGGCCCCAGCTTTGGCCGGGACTCCGTGCCTTTCCTGTCCCCGCCCGGCAGCCACCGGGGTCCGGCCAGGCACCGCCAGGCCACGCCGGCCGCGGCAGAGCGGAACCGCCTCACGCCACAGCTCAAGTCACTTTCAAGGCCGGAAGCTAGAAGAAGCTTTCTGGACTTGTGGGTTTTTTAAATGTAGAATTCACAGAGGCACACCCAGCTTCTAAATGGCTTTAAAAGCTGTCAATTCTCAGAGCTAGATAGCTATTGGCCCTTTTCCATACACAGAAGAAGCTCCTCGCAGCCTCCTGAAGAAGGATCACTTTATAGGTAACTTCCTCCCTCTCTGCTAAATGTCAACCTGTGCCAAACCAGTACGCATTCTCAACTTATGTCATTAATATGTCACAGATTTTTGTGGATAAAAACTAGACATGAGGCAACAGTGTGGTCTCACAGCTCAGAAGGCCAAACACACCCTAGATTGCATCAAGAAGAGCAGCCAGTAAGTGGAAGGACATGGTTCTCCTTGCCTACTCTGCCCTCCTAAAAGCCCTCCTGGAATGCTGCATCCGGCTTTGGAGACCCTAGCACAAGATAATGGATCTGTTCGAATCCAGAGAGCACAAGGAGGATCAGAGAGATGGAGCACCTCTCCTATAAAGACGAGCTGAGAGAGCTGGGCGTTTCAGCCTGGAGGAGGCTCTGGGGAGACCTCCAGTTTTTTAAGGGGGCTTATAAAAAGGGGGGAGAGGAACTTTTTATACAGGCATATAGTGGAGGACAAGGAGCAATGATTTCAAAATGAAAGAGAACATGTTTAGATCAGGTGTTAGGAGGAAATTCAGTTCAGGTGTGAGCATGGTGAGACACTGGAACAGGTTGGGGATGCCCCATATCTGGCAATGTTCAAGGCCGGACTGGAGGAGGCCCTGAGCAATCTCATCTAGTGAATGCCCACAGCAAGAGGCTTGAAACTAGATAGTATTTAAGGTCCCTTCCAACCCTATCCATTCTGTGATTCTATGATATGCACTCAGAATATAATATTTACTGTGTAATGCATCTGCCTTGCAGAGCAGACATTAAAGCTATAGACAGGTCCTTGAGATATCCATTCTCAAAACCTTAGTTTTTACAAATGGCTGTAAGGTGACTTTATATAAACAGAGACATAAATATTGTATTGCTCTTAAAACAAAGTGGTTTTGATGAACAGGTTTCTGGTGTTTTTGCTTAGCAGCATGATCTCATAAGGAGCATTTAAAAAAAAGGGGAAGGACTATAACAAACTTTGATATAAGAACTATAGCAAACCATTTAGCTTAACTATTACCTCAAGCAGAATTAGCTGCACCTAAAAAAATTCCTAAAAAACATTTCTCTACACACCTCTCAAAATTTCAATTAAAGAGATTGCCTAATCTTCACAAGAAATCTGTGTCCATGTGTAATGACCATAACTGTACCTTTTCTCTTATATGCTGTAAGTCTTACAAAGGGATAGCTCCTTGCAGAAGAGAAAAAGGAAATTTTCTTTTGAAAATAAGTTTTTAGGAGAATGAAAAGCAATAGCCCAAGTGTTATTTGCGGTGGATTTCATCAGGAAAAAAGCGCTTTCTTCTTCTGAAAGGCAGAGGTTTACAATTCAGTAAGGGAAAAATTTAATATTCTGCATTGTCCCAGAAATATTATCCTTAAAACAGACAATAGTTAGTCATCTTCTTTCCTACATCTCACATTTACTAGCTTCCTAGCTATACGTACATATGTACATATAGGTGTCTGTGGGTACACACACACATTCCAATTCCACACATTTTAACTCTATGAAAGAACGTACTCTTGCTATCATGTCAGTGTGCTACCTGAATTGGCATCCTTTTTTACTTTGTTTCCAGGACTATTGCAATGACAATTTTCTCCACTTTTGATGTCATATCATAAAGATTCTCAAATCTCTGACAACTGAAGGCATTATGATATACTCTTCTTGAACTGTTAAAGCAGACATAGAGAGCAAAGTTCTATGTAGAACATAAGTAAAGATTTATAGACATGCTGAAAGAACACTTTCCCTGCTGCCTTCTTAAAATAATTATGACTTTCCATGAATCTCTTTATAAATCAAGTGTAGAGTGACAAAAGCATAAGGAAGTAAGCCACAAAAGTGCCATTTACAATAAGCTTGAATGGACTTATTTAAGCAGCATATCACTTCTTTGGTGAAAACTGTATATAATTATTTCAAGAAGATATACATGCCATCGTATGAAAAATAAGAATTTATTGTACCTGTCACTATGTTTCAAAAGCTCGCTTTCTGCCTTGATTTTTGTGTTACTAAAATATTTTAATATGATGGTACTAAATATTAAAGGAATGAACTTTTACATACTGAGAGACACATATAAGGACACTATATGACAGGAAATGAACATAATAGATTGATGTTTTCTAACAGTCATGAAGAAATATGTTTATTATTATTATTATTATTTTTATTATTTTGCTACTATTATTTAGAATGAAAGCAAGAACCCTTGAAATTTAACTGAATTCAGGCTGCAATAGGAAAACACTCTGATTTGTTTGATCTAGCAGCAGCAGCAACATGGCCTTACTGATAGGTGGGGCTAGGTATCTGCTGTGTGCTCAAGGGTATCAGTGACTTTCCTCACCTCCATTTCTGCCTGAGCTTCATATATATCCCAGTAGCAGTACACGCTGCTGAATTAACACCCTTCATTCTTTGTGCTAATTACACAGACTAAACCCATTCAGTATTATTTTACTCATCAAGAAACAGTGAGGACAAAACCATCCTTCTGTCACATGGATGGCAAATGCAGAATTTTGCTCCCAGGTGCTCTCTGGCAGCCTCTTCTCACCTGAGTAGTGCCTTGTCAGGCCGTAAAACCATCCTCACATCTGGCTGCTGAAGTGCCTCAGCTCATCCCCTCAGCCCTCACCGTGCTGGCAGGGTTTCCTCCTAGCCTCACCAGCACTGGACAACACACACAACCCTCTCATAACAACAGGGTTCTTCCATTCAGTAAAGACCACCCTACTCTTGAGGCAATCTGCCTCTGATGGCAATCAGCAGCCCTTTCAAATGAGCTGTTTTCGTTCACATCCATCCATAACTGACTAATTCCCTCAGCACTCACATCTCCCTGACTGTGTGGCTCCACACGGGAAGGTAGGCTGGATTATCCCAATCTCCTTGGGTTTGTAGCCTCCATTTTTCTGACCTTGAAACACTGGCTTGACCTCAAATGCTGTCTGTGGTTTCATGGCATGAATCTGATCCCTGCATTTTAGAAATTGCTAAAGCTATTCAGACACACTCCTGTTGTTATGTAGTAGTACATTCACTTTAATATACTCAGATCCAGTAAAAATCATTAAATATAGGCACTAAAAGATGATGTGGACACACAAAAAAAGTGAATAAGAACAAGTGATCTAAAGGATTTGTTTTATTAAATTACATTAAGCCAAAATATATCAATTTGTGTGATGACTTCAAATAAAGTTATGACATAAATCCAAAAGATTTATGAACTACAGAGGGTCAGCACTCAAAACACAGTTCTAATAGCAGACATGAATGACAAAGCACTTTAAATATAGGGCCCTGAACTGTAAAATAGAAAAAGGTTGCTTTCTGCAAAGAAAGTGAAATAACTGCTGGAAGAAAACAGAGGCTCTAGACCTATTAATTTACTTTATTTTTGCTAAGCCAAACCTTCCACACTCTGATAAACTTCTGTGCCTGTGGATCTGGATGCATAGTAAAGCTTTTTAACAGCTTGATTCTTTGAGAAGAGGTAATTTTATTCTATAAAATAAAGCATTTCAGGTGTTTGTGTACTTGCATGACAGGCATCCAGGTAGTTGTTTAAATCCTGTGTGTTTGTGCATGCAGGGAGTAAAAAAAAATATTTAAATGACACTTGGTTTGCGAATGTTGTCATGTTAGCTTCAGTTTCATTTAAGCTAACTAGTCAGGGAAGGAGTAGTGCCCTATAAACCTTACAATTATGAGAGCCTTTAAACAAGACAAAGCAGAGGGAAGAAACATAATGGAAAAGAAAATGCTTTCAGATACAAACCAGGCTGTTAGCAAGACCTGTGAACACATCTGTTTAGATTAAGGCAGCAATGAAAGCTGGTCTCTTATGTTTGTAATGTTGTCACTGCAATACAGCTGCTCCTCCCTTGTCAGTAGCAAAACATAATAGCTAGAAATAAACTGAATGGATAAAAACCCCTGAATCTGGAGCAAAAATTCTCCATAAAAAAAATAGATTAATAAGGCTTCATGCATCCTACTGGAATTTCTCTCCACAACAAAGTGGCCTAAGAGGATTGTAGACTCAGTGGCTCTTCTGTGAGCTCACTAAGCTACAGGTAGGTGTGTTTCCTGAAGTCCCAGTGCCCTTTACAAAAACCTTTGCCTAGGTAAAGAAGAAAACTAACCAACCAAACAAGAACCAATTTTGTTTTTCTTGACTAATATAAAGTAAGAAAAATAAGTGAAACCTATGGAAATGCTGTCATGCAGAAGTATAAAAAATGCAGATGAGGAGGACATTTAATTTATTTGTTGGGGTTCTTTTAATACTGCATCTATTTCAAAGTTCATAGAGGTTTAGCTTTGTTGCATTATGTATGGTAATTTTCACTTCCAGTTGGACATAAGCACAATAAAAATTGTGCCATGCTTAATGAAATCAAATAAGAAAAAGTTATATTTAACACTACTGACTTGTGCTTTAACTATTCAAGTCTTCCCTATACTTTAACTTTTTTTCTACTTGGCTTGCTGATAGAAGATAGATTTCAAATATCTATAACTGCATACAGCATGGAAAAACTGTGCTTTTTCTTCTATACTTTATTAATACGAACCTGTTTTTTTACTGAGCGAGCAATGCTAATGGCTGTCACTTTTCTTTACAACAAGTAACATGGCATATTATGAAGTTTCATAGTGAGCTTCTAGACTGGAATTAAAATAAGCAAGGATAAATTTGTCCATTTTATTTTCATCAAATTTAGTGAAGAGTTGCATTGATGTATTTTACTATGTGTTTACAAATATGTGTGAATATTTTATTTTCAAATTGAGAACAATGAACAGTCTAAATATATTATCAACAAAGTATCATTATATATTATTATGTTACATAGAATATATTATTGTTAAATAATATTAGGTGTGGATATTTCAGCATACCAATCTCCAGTTTTTAATGACAGCAAAAAGTTCAATCCTACGGGATAGAAGAAAAGCTCAAGACAAAACCTTTATATAATTTTTCCACCTTTTAGAAGAAAAAAATTATTCTTCTCAATGTTTTCAAACACTACAGAAGCTTATTTTTAAAGTGTAGGCTCCTTTAACACTTTATGCCACAGTACATTTTGTGTTTCTCTTCATATTTCATTCTCAACACATGACGCATGGTTTTTGTGTAATTAAATGTGTTACTCTTGATGCTCACACAGAAAATATTCACATTTTAATGGGAAGCGCTTCGCGGATGAAAAAGCAAACACCTATTTGCCATCCTTCATTATGTCAATTCACCGTAATAAATTAACAGGGAAGAAATAGTCCCCGTATTTCCACAGTGCATTCTATAGCTCTTCCCCTTCAGAGTGTTAAGAGACCAGTCTTTGCACAGAAATAGTGCAAGAGTACTTAAAAGCACTTTGCAGTCTGGTATCTGAATTTCTTTCATGTAAACTCTGTTTGGTGCTGGTTTAATATCTAATTTTGCTCTGACAAGAATAAGCAAAACTTATGCCTGGTAAAAGGCTTATTTAGGTTGAATATGAGGACATTTGCTTCTCTCTGGGAAAGATATATATATCTATATATAAAGCAAAAAAAGGGCTTAGGCTGTGGAAAGAAAACACTTCAAAATTTGGTAATGCTGGCAGTTCACACAGCTGTGTACAAAAGAAATTATACAAAGTACATGAATGTTTTAATAATCCATTTCAAACTCTAGGCAATATATATGAACAGTCACAAATGAAATACAGATATAAGAATTATGTTGACAGAAAACATAATGGAAACAGATATGAAACAACATATACCCTTTATTATATGAAGAGTGTGTTCTGAGATGCATAATCAACTGGTTTAAAGATCTTATGGGAACATTGTAAAATCACTGGCTTCCATAGTAATCATGCTCATTGGACTTTAGAGAGTATTTATGATGTTACTGCATACTGTAGACCAATTTTTGGGTCTAATTCTATGACTTTTGGTTTTTTATTCTTTGTGTCACCACTCCTTTAGAGCTCTTCAAAACAAAACAAGAGTCAACTGGTCTTTTTATTAAATGTCTGAGGAAATTAATTCTTTCCTGGACTATCATCTCCGTCTTATGATGAGAAATATTTTGATTTAGTCACTTTTTCAGAAAGTGACTTATCTGTCACTTCTAATTGATTTTAATTCCAATGCAACCAGAGAGAAAATCACCCTGGGATTTCAGTGAAAGAACTTGGGGTCACCTAACTCATTGAAAAGTTCAGCTCAAAAGTTAAGTTTTTGAAAAAGCTACAGTCATTCACGGCAGAAAACTGATGATTTCATAAAATACCACATATTTTTAAGTATTTAACTATTCTAGCATCCAAATAGTAGAGTTTTGTATGAATATTTAAGCAGCCACAAATAGGTTTGGTGATTTATTTGCTGGGGTTTTTTTTCAAGTAGCTGAAAAAGCATTCTCATAGCAATAAAAAAAATGTGGCAACCATTCCTTCTCTCCTAAAGTATTATGAGATTTTTTTTTTTCCTTATCCATGTATTTTGTTCACAAGATAACATTTTTTCCTCAGACGTTGTATTGGATTTTTCTATTAAGTCATTGGCTAGATATATTTGATATTGTACCACATGACATACCATTAATATATCTGGGAAAAGGATTACAATAAAGATAAAAATTGCAAAATTGGAGAAGATGCATTTTTCAGGGATAGCAGCATACAAAGTTTTCAGAAAATATTATCAAGGTGATTCCTAGTTGAGTTCTGCAGAATGCACTCCAGAATCTCATCTGATTTATTACTTTCAGTCAGGTGCAGGTTTAGATCCATAATGGTAAACCATGCACATGGAAGGTAGGACAGAGGAGATCAGAAATGAATACCAAAAGATGTGGATGAACAGAAATGGGAGTAGATTGAAATGCAAGGTCATGCACATGGAACTAATAATAAAAAGTTCTCTGGTATGCTGGGGGCTTATCAGATGGAAATGTTTTGTCGAAATGGGATGTGACAGTCAGTTTCTCAATGAATGAAGTGACAGTGTGATGCAGCATAAAAATCTCAAGCAGAAGCTGAAAATGTGTTGCAAAAGGTGAGTCTGTCAGAGACAGGCAAGCACTGGTATCATTGTACTAGGCCCTGGTTAAAACTCAACTGCAATACAGCATTGAGATTTCTAGTCAGGAAGGTAAGCTTGAGAGAGAAAATATAGAGAGAAGGTTATGGAGGAAAACGGGAGAAAAGGATCAGTTTTAAGGATGACCCTGAAACTGGCTTTCTGGTATGAAAATAGATAGAAAAATGAAGCAGGTAGGGAGATGATTGAGCTCCGTAAATACATCGGTGAATAAAGAAGAAAGAGCTCATTAAATCATAATACTGAAACACAGAACATTCTAGGTGGACATAAATGTGCTGAAGTGGAAATTGGAAAAGCTTCTAGCCATTACACCAAGTAAATTTTACAGTTTTCTTTTCAGTTATATTACCTAGGAAGAAAGTGTTTGGAAGGGATATTTGTAGCGTCTTATAAATGGGATTGTTTGACATATGCTTGAGCAAGGGGGGAAATGGGGTACATGACACATGTCCCTTCCACTCTCACCAGCAAAATTTCAGGTGCATCAGTGCTACTAAATGACTCTCAAAGTGTAATATTTGGTTCTGTAATACCTAAATGTATCAAGACTGAACCCATGTATTTATTGATATGTGTCTCATGAAAAAATTGAATAAAAGGAAAGGTCAGACTTTCAAAGCTGGACCTGAAAGACTAAAATTTATCTGTACACCAGCTTCTAAATATGGAATCTGAAGGACTTTGTCCACTTTATATGATGTCACCTGCAATACAGTTGCCACTTATCTTTCTCTAGTTTTGCCACCTATATGTATCATGAAATCTAAATTTACTAAGCATGTGATTATAAGTGTTTAGAATTTTTCCCCAAAAAATCTGTTAAATATGTCAATAAATGTAAACAGTTAGGCTCATAGGCAGTACTTGAAAATACATTATTCAACACATAGTTGTATATATTCACTGGGGTTTTTTTCCCAAAAACTTAGAGTCTGACTTAAAGAAATTCAGCTGTTTCCATTGTCCAGAGCTTGTTGTGGATCAGCAGTTCAAGGAGAAAAATACATCAGCAAGGACAGAGTGCTGAGATTCACATGATGGATTTTCTGAATTCTGTGAAGAGTAGAGGTCTCATCTCTGCAGCACCTCTCCACTGTGAATGAGATAGGTGAATTCAAGTAGGTACCTGGATCAGTCAAAGTTCATAGTAGCAGTCTGTTGTATGGCTTCAAAAGAACTGGTATCTTAGAAAGCTGATGATGATTACAGGCATGGTGGAAAAAACAGGGCTTTCAAGTTTATTCTTCACAAGCCTGACCATAACTAACCTGATTTTGGATTGCAGAATAATCAGATGTTTTTTTATCTAGCAAAGCAATTCTTTGCCAGTAAAATCTTAACCAAGAAGAGATCAATTCAGAGGAAATAGTTGTTAGGTGGTTTTTACAAGTTCTCACACAAATAGAAGTTCCCACATGTGGGTTTTAGCAAAGAAATTTACATTACCCCCACCACTGTTCCTATTGTATATCAATCAATCAATCCTTGTTAAGGTAAAGGGATTTAGTTTCCAAGTTCCTTCAAAAATGCATATGAAAATAACTGCAAAAATTCCTGTCCCACTGAAATTCCCTGAAGACATAATTTAGCAACAGAATTTTCTTATTGTGAATATAGAAAGAAATGAACAATTTTACTTTTTCTTCAATGCTTGTTACAAACCAGAAAACAGGAAAGGTTATCCTGGCATTGCTGTTATTACAAAATGTAGAAGGGGAAGGAAATGCTTCCAGCTCCCATCAATTTTGAGCAATTTCCCTCTCCTCTAGTTCTGTTTGGATCCTTTCTTCTCCTATAAGTGCAATATCTTAAGTGTTCAAAAAGAATGAGATGACGGCACCAAAAAGTGATGTAGGCTGTCAGTTTCAAAGCTAGAAAATTTACAGGCACAACTAGACAGTAGACAAACTCTTCCAGTATGGCCCAAAAATAAATGTTTAGCAAACTTTCCAGAAGCGGATTATTCTGGGATTTAGGGTTTCACTATGCTTAAAGAACTACATTCAGCTATGACCTCAGTCTAAAAGTGGGTAGCTTGCACATAGACTGTGAAAATATTTTTTTTTTCCACAGGACCTCTCATTATCACCTCTGGGAACAAAGTGGGATAAGTTTTATAACAATGCTGTCATCTTTGTTCTCGCTGCCTTTTATTGCTATTACTATTTTTAGCGCGTATACAGTGGAAGTTTCAGTATGCATTTCAATTAATGTTTCATTCTTAAACCATTTGAATGGTGACATGAAATGTGGGATATTATCCCCTGGCAGTGATAGAAAATTCATCAACATTTATCTAGTCACATCTCAAAAGTTATTAGTATTTTGGTTTCAAATGCCCTTCTTCAAAGCCTGTGTCTCATCTGTAGAAGTGCTCCCCTCTCAGCTGAACCAAGCACACAATAATCTTTCAAAGAGTAAAATGAACATTTCTAGATAATTTGCATTTACACTCAAAAGTGGTGGATACTCATTCTTTAATTGGTTATGTCTCAGTTTCATCTCTGCAGTGGGAATGGTGGAAGCACTGTAAGGTAAATTAATAATTTGTGAGGTATGCAGATGTCATATTGAATGGTTTCAGAGAAAACCTTCTGAAAAGGCAACTAATACATTTCCTCAATATATAGAGTATAAAAAAATTAATAAAAAGTGTCTGATCCCCAAAAGCCAATGAAAATAAAATAAAGCATTATACACCTGCTTAGCCATTAAGCAGGACTCATCTTTTGCAGTGACATCCAGTGTTGGTGAAAGAAAAACAAGTATGTTTGCAAATTTAAACTGTATTATTATTTATATCCACAAATAGGGAAGAAGCTGAGAAGAGTTAGTAACTCTTCTTCAGTTAAGAACTAAGGTAATCTTAGTTCTAACATTGCCTAATACATGACAGCAGCATTTTACTGCAGTAAGAATTAAGGGGTTCCCTTCTTCCCTTTTGTTTTCCTTCTTCTCTTTCTCATCCTTTCCATTTTCTATGTTTTTTCTGTTCTTCAAAGAAGGAACACAAGTACCTCAAAAAGTGGCCTGATACCAACAAGATTCATCATTGAGATTGGGAAGTTAGACCTGCAGGGATATTTCTGCCTGTTGAGCTACTGTCAAGCCTGACAATGGCAACAGATGGTCACCCCTTGTGTGGAGCAGCATTACAGGACAGTGAGTAGCACATTTTGCCAACAGGTTTCACAGCTATTTATTGATAACAGTGAAATGCTGAGGTTTGGGATGGTTGGTTCATTTCCAAAATCTGCATGGCAGTATGCTCCAGTACTACAGACTTTTCTGTCTCTTTTTCTGCTTTTATGTCTTATTCCAGTTCTCTCTCTCTCTCTCTCTTCCCCATTTCTGTGACTTCATTCACATCTTCACATCTTCCCTGGCTTTTTTCCACCTGACTTTTCACTTAGCCAGCTACGGTCTTCAGTATTTGGATTTTTTACCTTCTCAGCATATCCAAAATTATAAACTTCTCACAGAGTTTTCCCATCTGACTGCCACACGGGCAGATCCCTTATCTCTTCCCATGCTCCTCTTCTGCACCTAGCAGTTAGTCATCTAAATTCAGTCTCTTCCTTACCACTTCCTCCCAGGTCTCAGAACTTACTCCCATACTTTTTTACCATTGAAGTCCCTATCACTTCATCCTTGCCAGCTTCCCAGACCCAAGAAATCCAGGAAAGACTTCTTGCATTCCAGCAACACTGAAACAGCCTACTTCTCAGTGCATCTTGGGCTCTGAACAAAATTAAGAGCAGAGGAACAGACCCTCTTCCTTAAGAGCAGCAGCATCGGGAGAGACAATTCCAGGCCACTTCTGAATGTACCTGAGTGGAGAGCAGATAAACATATGCATTTAATTGCATAACCCCAACAAACTGCTATTTGACCTGTGCCAACTAAGCTTACAGATGTTCATGACCTGGAAAATGTAAATGAATTTTCACAGAGATACCAAGTCATCCTCAGTTAAATCCTGCCAACTGTAAGTCTCTTCTCTGTTACCTGAAGGTGCTAGAGTTCTCAAAAAAAATAGAACTTAAAAATGAATATATTGGCAAGAAATATGACAAAATATTGTCCCGCAATCTCATTTTCAGGTATAGCTGAGCCATTTTGGTTGGGTGTGCTAAAAACACGCAGCCTGAGACAGAACTTCAGCACACATAATTCCAGTCTGAATCACTGAAGTTTAGCAAACTTATAGTAAGCTGAAAGAAGTATAAGTGTCAGGAAGAATCATGGAATGGACAGCAAAATAGTGGATAATCCACTTATGTGCAAACCTCAGCTATTTTGTCAATAGTTATCTGAGTGGAAAGCAAGAGTCAGTAGGCCCTCTTTGTTAGTTTTTAACTGAACAAAGTAGAAAAACATCATAAACTGTGAAAATGATGGCTAGTGTGAGTGCCCAATGACCAAATAGCTCTACAGATATCCATAGATCTTCCATTAAAGTTAATGTTATGTCTTTGCATATAATCTTTTTTCTTCCTAAGGGGAATCATTCATGGACATTTGAAGGCAGAATTTGATTCGAAGCCTAGTATCTTTGAATTTTTTTCCCCCAAAATTAAGGTCTCTCCTTAACATGCGAGTCACGTTCCCCTACGATTTTAAAATAAGCTGCCTCTCAGACTGTTATTGTTTAGTATGTTTTCCTATATATTCAGAAAGTGTTGTCAAAACTCTTAGGTGCTGAAGGTAAGCCTGCAAAGCAGAGCTTCAACAAAATAAAGAAGGATATTGTATAAATTCTGAAATATATCAAGGTTAGATTACCTTTGTTGCTTTGTATATCTAATATTTGAATTGATTTTTCTGGTATGAAAACAAAGGGGGGAAGGGACTTCAGATGTAATGCTTCACAGAAACCAGAAGTCAATAATATGCAGACAGCTCAAACATATAGTATTTACTGATTCAGTGAAGCATGTTTTTAATGAGTTATGAAGGCAAATTCCAACCTAATAGATGTACATTGGTTATAATTTTAAATAAATCTATTTTGAATAATCCTATAAGTTTGCATAATCCTATAAGATTCTTAAACACCTTAAGTTTTTAAAAAGTTTTTGAAAAGGACTTTTTTTCCCAAAAGCAAGTCAGCCTGCCATACGTTAAAAAAAAGAGTTGGCATATGAGACACTTCACATGGAACAGAATGCAAGTTTTAAAATTTGGGAGACAATTACATAAAACATACATTTATGACAGACCAGATGCTTAAAAAGTAAAGAAACACTCTAGTCCAATTTCCAGAACTATTAGTGAAACTTGAATTTTAAACTAAAAATCTTGGTTCCATAGTGTTATATACAGAAGAGTAGGCATCCTGTACCAATCTGCAGAATTTTCTCTGACATTTTGACTTTCTTAGAAAATCTCTGAAGTGTCAAAACCTCACTTGGTTACAAGTTGTTAATGAGATTGCAAACCAGTTCAGCCATACAGCAAGTGTAATAAAGGCTGGGCATTTTAATCTTGCCATTTTTATCTAATTTTGCAGAGAACAAGTTTTGTTTGTCATTTATTGTCAATGCCGGTTTGTAATGAATGGTGCGTACTTCTTCACGTTAGTGTATTGAAAATTAATACAATAAAGATGTTTGATAATAGGCTTTGTAGTAGAAAAATATACAAAAGAAACAAACAGAACTTTTTTGAAGAATAGATGTCTCCATTTTCTCTTTCCTTAAAATTATGGCTACCAAATACCTTTTTATACCACATGAAAGTTGGGGATTTTGTATAGACAGAAACTTCACAGTTTTACATCAGCTAATGTCAGTGTGATTATTCTACACAATGCATGCAAAGATGGATCAGTATGTATGATGCTTTACGTGTCTCCCCTGCTATAGTTGATGGCTTTAACTAAGGAGAAAACACTGGATTTAGTGAAGAGAACAGAGAAAAAAAGCAAACAGCTAAAATATATCTGCTTTCAATCATTTGACATGTTATCTACAGTAGCAATAATCATTCATTAATTTTTGGGCTATTAATGACAACTCGTGCTGCAACAGGTGGAAATATATACTAAACACTAGTGTAAATTTTTTTTAAAATAAAATTTATTTAAAAAAAAATTTTACATTTTTTTCCATCCCTAACTGCTCTTGAAGCCAGGAAGTCTCACACACTCAAAACTTTATGTTAATGTAGCAGTCATTTCCTAATTTTATTACTGATCTTTATGAAAATGTGATCAAGACTACATTTTCTTGGATTAAATAGCCAATAATGATCTTGGGCCTTTCTCTTCTTGGGCTAGGATAGAATGGTGCCAGCTGAGGAGTTTGTTAAGGTGACAAAAAATACACCACTAAAACTTTCCTCAAGAGGGTCAGTCCTATGAACTTTGATCCTTTATCATTTCCCTGAATCTCATGTTTGGTGTTTTTGAGAGGACTTTTCTTAAGCTACAGAGGATTTAGAAACAATGTGTGGAGGTCTTGAGAGGGGGTAGGTGTTATCTTACACTCTTCATTTCTAATGAGCAGTAGGATGTGTTTTACAGCACAGCCTGACCATGGCAAAAGGAATAAAGGTCTTCTTTCCTGGTACCTCCTCCAGATGACATTGCATTTGTTTACAGGCCCAGCTACCTGTGTAACATAAGGTTTCTTGAATTCACTGCTGTCACCCAGCTAGCCCTTCTCCCCATCCCCACCATATCTTCTATTCTTTTTCCCCAGATCCTCATGTGATTAGTCTTCACTTTTGCACTTAGTATCTATCCTCCACTCCCAGAGACATAGTGTAATTTAGCAGTTACAGATTCAACCTCTCTGAATGTAGAATTTCCAAAAGAAATATTTTGGCTATTAGGATCACAGCCTAATGTCTTACACAAAAGAAGAGAAACACAGAAAGCGCTGTATGCTTCTCTTTTTTTTTCACAGCTATATTTCTACTACCTAAGTTGTTTGTGTGAAAAACAAGGTGCTAGGTGTAACTTTCATATTCTTTCTGTATCAGTGATTCTATGACTTCTCCTCCAAGTGGTAGCACTTTATAGCACTCGGCAGGAGGTTGAGAGCTGTGTTTTTAGCTTTGCCTCTTTTTTATTCTAATTTTAAATTATTTTGAAATATGTTATTTGTGTAATTGTTATATATAGACCAGGTATACATGCACAAACATTTATGTATGAAGATATAGCTTCACACAGAATGTTTTTGATTAAAGAGCATACATGTGTGTATATATAACACATGAAAGGAAGAAAACGGCCCTATATATCCCCTTTTCATACTTTAATTTTGATTATATAGGGTTTTGCTTGGTTTCTCTCTGTAAAATGAGCTGGAACTAAAATTCTGAATGCTAGACAGTCTAAGTAATATTTAATCCAGTGGTGAAGGTAAAATTATCCAAAATCCTTCTAATAAAATAAGAATTTCTTATGTGCTTCTGTCCACCTTTATATATATTGTCTTAAGCATACTACAGTGTTTTTGCCCATAAAATGAACACAAAGTAGCTAAAAACGCACAGTATTATTTCTTTCTCATAATTTTTATTGTTGATACTCTATTTTTAATTGCAACATAGGAGAGGGGAGTTTACTATGAAAAGAAAATGGCTTGTCTTTAAAATGTAAGAATTTAATCGTGTGCTATTGTTGCCTGCCAACAATGAGCTAAAGAGGTTAATGGATCATAGGGCTGGCAAAGAGCCACACTGCCTCCGGCTCAATACATTTAACTGCATAATCTGGGTTAAGATTTGGTGCTATTTTTTAAATCAGGGCATGAACCATTGATAAATAAAAGTTAGGTTTTATCCAGTTGTTTTTTTTATATAATTATTTTTATAATTCCACCCCCTCCCCGAAAACAGAGCCACTTATCACTGATATCGAATGGCACGGCAGGAGGAACGAGGGGAAGCAGGCGGGGCGCCAGCGCTCCCCGCCGCCGTGTGCCCCGGGATGCGGCGCTGCCCCCGTTAGCAGCCGCTGGGCGCTCCCTGGCATCCCTCCGGCCGGCCATCAGCACCTGCTCCCCACTCTCCCGGGCTGCTAAACTCGAGGGCCCAAAACCCCAGAGAACACTCTCATGGGTCCTCTACACACACCCCTTTCCCCAGGAAACTCCACTTGGAACTCCAAAACCCCCACCTGCAGCCACCTCTTCATCAAAGGAGTGGGGTTTGCGGGGTTTGATTGATTGGGTTTTGGTTTTTTATTTTGTTTTGTTTTGTTTTGTTTTTTTCTTTAAAGAAAGATAGCAGAAAAAGCATATAGCTCCCCCTCTCCCATCTTGCATGTTCCTTGGCCACACTGTTGGAGGAGCCAGGCAGCAGCGGCAGCGTTATAATGCAAATCACTAAGCTAGCAACTTTCAATGCTGTTGTGGCTATTTTTGATTTCTCTCCCGAGAATGGGCTTTTTTTAGCGTCCATGTTGCTTTTTTTCCCCCCCTATCCGTTTGAGTCTTATAATCATGCCCTCCTCCCTTCTCCGGTTGCTCCTCGCTCGTCCACAAAACATCCAGCAGTTCTGATGCACCGTCCTCGGTCCTCTCCAGCGGGTCACTCCACTTGGGCAGGAGGTGAGCAGCAGAGCGAGGGAGCAGCGTTTGCAGGGATGCGCTGGAGCACCGCACCGCAGCCCGGCAGAGGCCTCACCGCTGCTGCTTCATTCCTCTGCCGTCGCTTCTGGGCCCTGCCGGCAGCTCTGGGGGCAGCCGACTTCCCCTCTGTGCCCCTCGCTTCTCCCCTTCCAGCCGCGTCCCGGCGGCAGCAGCCTCCCAGCGCCACACCGGTGCCTGGGGGAGCCTGGCCGCTTTCTCCGGAGGAGCTGGAGCCGGCAGAGAAGAGCTCCCGGCTCTTCCCTCGGCCGCAGGGCGAGCCGACAGCACCTGGCTTCGTTGCCCGCCTTAGCGGACTGGGGGAGAGAGAGGGAGGGAAGAAGGGAAAAAGGGAGGGAAGGAGGGAGGGAGGGAGGAAAGGAGGAAAGGAGGGAGGGAGGTAAAGAGGCTGGCTCCTCCGTGCGCGGGGAGCGGCTCCGACTCTCTGCTGGGCGCTATCAGCAGCGGCAGCTTCTGCCGTGCTGCGCCGCGGGCGGTGACGGCTCCTGGCGTGGCGGAAGCGCGCCGCTGCCGCGGGACCGCAGCTGTAGGGCGGGGGGCTCAAACCTCGGCCGGGAAGTAAAGACATAGTTTTGAGGTTTTTTCTTTTCTTTCCTAGTGATTGGGCTTTTTTTATTACCATTATTTTAATCCCTCCCCCGCTCCCCCCATTCCCCCGGCGGTGCGTGTGGCAGCGGGGAGGATGCGCGCCTCCCCCAAGCCGTTCCCCGGCAGCTCCCACCGCGGCTGCGGGGCGCTGGGGGCTGCGGGGCCGGGGGCGCGCTGGGCCGCACCTGGTGGCACCGCCATGCGCGGGCTGCGCCCCCTGATCTCCCCCGCCGCTTCCCGCCGCCCGTCCGTGCCTGAGTCTCCCTTCGCTTGTGTCCAGCATCGCGCACACACGCACACGCCGTCACGCACGGAGGCACTCACTCACTGACTGCCGAGCTGCCCAAGCTGCCGAACAGTACAGCGCAGCGTCGCGCAGCCCGCCCGGAGCCCCCTCCCTCCCTTCGCCCTCCCTCCTTCAATCCCTCCCTCCCTCCCTCTCTCCTCCTCCCTTGCTCCCGCCCGCCCGCCTGCCGCTGTGAAGGATGCCCGGTAAGTAGCGACGAGGACCGGCACCTCTGCCGGTGTGTGATGTGAGGGGTTAGGGACTGCTTATACTGCTGCCGCCCGCCGGGGGGGCGCAGGGCGGGGGGCGAGGGGAGGTGACAGCGATCCAAGGGAGGAGGCGGCAGGGCTCGCCGTGTGCTCCTCAGAAGGACTTTTAGCTGCGCGGCCGGGGCTTGAATGTGGGCGCCGAGGGACGGGATCTGTGCACCGCAGCGGGCACCGGCCGGGGCGGGGGCGCTTCGCCTGCGCTGCGGGTTGCTGCCTGCAGCACCGCGGTGAGTACGGGGCTCCGCGCCTCGCCGGGGTCCCCCGGGGGTGGGTAAGGTGTGGAGGGTGCCCTGCCGCGCTTGGGGCTCCCTCCTTGGAGTCTCTGCTGGGACCGGGACACGGAGGGCACGGTGCCCCCCCTACGCCCCGGGTACTGTCCGCCGCTACTCCTCGGTTTTGGCCACGTCTGTAGGGGCTGCCAGCGCGGTCCAGTGTTTCGAGCGCCGCGGTGCCACCGATTGAACTCGGGGACGGAGCTCCGCCGGGCGCCTCACCTGCGGAGAGGAGCACTCAGGTGCTGCGCACCGGGGCGTGGGGAGCAGAGTGGAGCCCCGGCCCGTGCCGTAGCACCGCAGCTAAAGGGTGCCCGCGGCTCTCCTGCCCGCTCCCCGTCCTGCATGCTCTGTCCCCCTGCGCTGCAGAGGGCTCCGGTGGGAAAACGCTTGTCCCTTAGGGAAGAGTAATGTTTGTAAAATGTTTGCTATCAATTAGCGGGTAGCTCCGCTCAGCTTGGGTTTGCGCACGGCTAACTCGGCTCAGGCAGGGGCTCAGCTCCGGCTACCAAACGCCAGGAGCACGGTGCAAGGGGCTTTTTGTTCTCCTAGACTCCTAGTGCGATTTGTGGGAAACACATATGAAAGCTCACAATTGCTGGCGATTTTTAAGTGGACTTTGGTAAATCATTGAAATTATTGTTTCTTACTTTTATTATGTGTACTTTGGCAACGATCTCTTCTCACTGTGTTTTTCATCCTGGATATGATAATTCCACCATTGAAGTCAATGGCAAAACTCCCAGTTGACTTCAGAGGAAGGCAGTTATGGTCAATATGGAATGAAGGGGACTGGGCAGAAGATGAAGAGATGGCAAAGTGAAAGAGATGTATAAAAGAAACTTCATCTTAGAAGCTAGCTCACTAACCGAAGATTTCTAGCAGCACAGTGTCAGAAATGTCTTCTAGATTTTCATTGCCACTTTGTACTGGAGAATATTGGAATGATTTCTTGATGTGTTGGAAATCAAGTGGGCTGAATCCCATTGTTTTACCCACAGACATTACAACGTATTACTCAGTAACTGATACTTTTTCCAGTATATCTTTTTTCTCACTAAAAAGTTGGAAGCAGTTGGAGACAATTAGATGGGCTCTCATTGACTTCAGTGGCCTGTGGATCAAGCCCAGAATGGCTCAATAGAGAAGTAACAAGAGAACTGTAGTACAGTTTGTACAGAAAGGTGTTGCATAAGCATTTAACTCATAAACACCCTCCCTCTAGAGAGAAGAAAAATCTAAATGTACATTAATTTTTTATCCCATTTTATCCAACTCTTTCACAGCACAGATACAAATAAGAAAGAATGCTTATGATTAATAATTAAAATGCCCATATTCATATGGATTACAAGGAAGATTTTATGCAAAAATATTTCCATTTACAAATGGAAGTTCTAGTTCACAGAACGTCCTCTGTTCAGTGTAATATTTAGATTGGGAGCAGTCAGATATATAATGAAGTACCAAATACAAATATTGATATTCAAATGGCAAAAGCTAGACTTATTCCTGTAACCTGACTAACCACCCTCAACTGCTTGGAATGTCTTAAAAAGGAAAGTATGATTTTTTTTTTCCCAAATCTTAGTGTTGAAAGAACACCCAAGTTCCCCCACATGCTGAATTAGGTCAAAAACTTAAAAAGTATCAGAAATATGCCCATACTCATGAACAATGTGACTATTACATTGATAGGTGTGTTGGGGTGGCACTTGGCTGGATGCCAGGAACTCACCATAACTGTGTTATCACTCTCCTCCTCAGCTAAACAGGGAAGAGAAATGTAACAAAAAGCTCATGGGTTGAGATAAGGACATGGGAATCACTCAGCAGTTACTGTCACATGCAAAACAGACACATCTTGGGGAAATTTGTTTAATTTATTCCCAGAGTAGGTATACAAGTAGGTATACAAGAAATAAAAGCTAAATCTTAAACATCCATTCTTCCTCTTCCCCTCTCAACCTCCTCTCTTCCCTCTCCATTCTTCTTCCCAGGCTTGACTTGACATCCTAATTATCTGCCTCCTCCTTGCCAGTCGTTCTGGGGGATAGGGAATGAGGGTTGTGGTCAGCAGAGACATGTTGTCTCTGCTGCTCCTTCCTCCTCAGGTGTAGGACTTCTCACACTCTTCCCCTGCTTTGGTGTGGTGTTCATCCCATGGGAGATGGTCCGCCATGAACTTTTCCAACAAGTCCTCCCATGGGCTGCAGTTCTCCATGAGCTGCCCCGGTGTGGGTCCTTTCCACAAGGTGCACTCCTTCAGGTGCAGAGTGTTCCAGTGTGGGTCCCCCACAGAGGGACACTACTGCAGCGTGGGCTCCTTCCTCCACAGAGCCACAGGTCCTGTCAGAAGCCTGCTCCAGCAGGAGCTTCCCAAGGGTCACAGCCTCTTCTGAACATCCACCTGCTCTGGTACAGGCTCCTCCAGGAGCTGCAGGTGGATCTCTGCTCTACCATGAGCCTCCATGGGCGGCAGGGGGACATCCTGCCTAGCCGTGGTCTGCACCACGGGCTTCAGGGGAATCTCTGCTCTGACACCTGGAGCACCTCCTACCCCTTCTTCTTCACTGACCTTGGTGTCTGCAGACCTATTGCTCTCACATATTATCAGTCCTTTCTGTGACTGCAGTTTCTATTGCTCATACCTTTCTCTGACTGCAATTTCTGTTGCTCAGGGTCTTTTTCTCTCTTCTTAAATCTGTTATCCCAGAGTTGCTGCCACCATTGCTGGTGGTGCTCAGCAGCAGGCCCATCTTGGAGCGGGCTGACACTGGCTCTGTCAGCTTCTCACAGAAGGCACCCCTGTAGCCCCCACTATGAAGAGAATGCAATAAAAGAAGGAGGGAACCTTTCTTAGTTATGGTCAATAATGATTTCCTTTTAAGTACAACTTTGTGTTAATAGGCAAATACAAAAACAAAGTTTGAAGTGCTGCATATCTTGTTCAGCTTTTTTTGCAGGCATCTGGTAAAGTTGTCATTGAAGTGAACTGAATGTGTCACTAATGCTTAACTGTGAAAAGATTAAGATGTTCATGTTACAGTGGGAAAAAAAACCTGCAAAATGGACAAATGCTTCACTGATTATCTCTTCTCTCCTTGCAAATCCATAGGCAAGACAGACACCTCATTCTTAAAATGTCATATTGAAGGTTGCTTTCTAATTTTCTTGTGAATTCAAATGTTTCTTTTATCATGTGCCATATTCGGAAGTGAAGGGTGATACAAATTTTATGGGACTTTACATGGAGTAAAATTTTGGTTGAGTTACTTTGTTACTTTCTCTATTCTCCACTCTGCTGTTTGCTAACATATTGTAATGCCACGACCTTTTTTTTGTTGACAATATATCTGTTTCAAGTCAAGTATGAAAAATATATTAATTGCTTCAATATTAAGAGGTTTGGGTTTTTTTTACTGGGGGGTATGGTGAGGTATGATGATGGTCCTTTTTTAAAGATCCAAAGCAATGCTCTTTTCTTTCTTAATTCAAAATAGTCATCAGTTTTAAAAATGAAGATATTATTTGAATAAAACTTTGAGTTTGTCTGAGAGCCATTGTTTGGAATTTTATGGTTTTTTTCATTCTGATGTTTTAGTATTTCTTCTTCAAAGATGTACGTGGACATTCAGACAGATCTTGTGTACAACATCTTCAAAACAGAAATTTAGGTTTTTTAGGCTTACCTGTAACAGAAGAGTATATAAGATCTGAGTACTTAAGGTAGACTTGAATGTAGCCAGATAATGAAGTATCAGGAAGCTCCAGAACATGATTCTAAATAGCCATTACTCACTTTTAGGAGCTTTATAAACCTCATCCTGTTTTGAGGAGTAAATGCTGTTCATCTTTACTCAGATGAATATTTCAGGACTATTTTTGCTGTCCCTTGCCTGACTCTGAGACATGTTTATGCCCTTGTAATGCTATGGTTGTTAAGTGAATGGTAGCAAGCATTTACAGGTCTCTTGGTACTTGAATCTAGTAAGCAACATTACTGGGGTTCTTGAAAGTCACCTGAATTTTGTCATTACTACAACTTTAACAACATTTTCAAAATAAACTTTATTGCTTGTTATTCTCAGAACACATTCATTGGGTAATTTATTTGGGACTATATTCTTCTATCCAACAATTTAAGAACAAAAGTCTCCACTGTAGCTCAAATCATTCAAAATATTGGTTTTAGGTTATACATTGTACATATGGAACCTGGCATGTAAAGCAGATGGTATGTAAAATTATGCATAGCATGTCTGGAGAGCTATACAATATCTAAATGCAGTGCAACAGAACAACGAAGGGGTGTCACGTGCAACTTAAAATATCAGTCACTGGACTATAACTAGTCTCAGCTGTGCTTTGCTTTCGTGTGTGTGTGTATGGATTTGTGTGTGTGTGTGTGTTCAATTTTCTCTTACAGCAGCCAGGACATTTCCTTGATAATATGATCTTCCTTAGAAAAGCGTGCAGACTGAAATGATGTGCTACTGGTTAAATGAAATAAAAACATAGATATACAAGACAAACCAGCTTAGTTCAGTTTGGGCACAGAACAGAAATGCATGGAAATTTAAAAAAAAAAAAAACAACCAGTAACAGAACTTTCAATCTTTTAATGCAAATAGCCAGATATTACTTACTACTAAGACTGTGTTTTTCTATGTCATTTATGCTCTTGGTTTGCCCAACATAGCAACATCACTTAACAGTACTTTTATCCTGTTGCTAAATACTGTCAGCTCCACTCTCTTGCTCTCAGTATTACAAGTTTGTAAGCACCAATTTTTTTCCTGAACAAACAAGCATTGCTGTGCATTGTTAACACAATCAGATGAAATGGCAATTACAGAAAGATTCACATCAGCAAAATCCTTAAATAAATATTAATCTTTAAGCATTTGCTGACCTCAAGGGGACCTAATCACATTTTGTTGAACAAAGATGCATTCATGATCAATGACCATGAAAGGTAATAATTTTCCCAAGTTTATTCAAATGTGTAAAACTGTGATTATAAAATTTTTGTCAGCACCAGACAACTTTAACTTTCAGGGGAAAATCTTTAAATATTTCTACTTTTCCTTTTGATGTTTTGTATACTTCAGAAGTACTGGAAGCAATTAACTGTTTTAAAATGGCTTGCACAGCTGTACTCTTTCAAATTTCTAGTCAAAATGAACTTTTGTAGATGAGAGGATGACTCTTAAAAAGGATGACTTTTATGATGAAGGACTACTGCAAAGTGAACTTTGCATATACTAATGAACTAACACTGCACAAGGTAGACTTTAATAGGCAGTTCTGTAAGATTCAGATATATTTCAAGGAGACAAATTGAAGGAATGTCTCCATGGTTAAACTGTTGAATATCCCCAAAGGCTTTTTAAGGTACCTGGTATAGAACGTTTCATGCTACAAAATAAATAAATAAATAAATCGATAATTTCTTTACTTTTTGTTCACTAATCCTCTTAGTCCTTATGCATTTTATTTTTTGCAACAGTTTTGCTTGAGAAAATACAGCTCTGTGTCTGGGAGACTAAAGGAATACATTTGTCCTCATACATTACAGAACAGTGTCTAACAATTTATTTCCCTTTTGGAAATGAAAGAACTTTTATCCATTCAAATCACTGTAATACAATCTTGTATTATAATGGCTTGAACAGTCTTGACTGTGCACAGTTGCTGGAGTCTCCAAAGGACTGTCATAAATAAAGCTATTAGACTGTATTATAGCAGACACATATTCAGTCTACCAAGGGATGACTGGATTTTACATTACAGCAGAAAATAGTAAAAAATGTCTGTGAATTACCAAAAAGTATTGGTAAAAAGGACTTAATAAACTGATTTATAATACATGTATACGTATATACTATTTTCCTTTTAAAGTATGCAAATGCAACATTAATATTAATGAATTAATCCTATGTAGAATTAAGTAAAAAATGAGATGACAAATAAGGGATTAACCTCTACAACAAGCATTTAAGCTTGCTCAGCAGCATGTAAACTTTCTGTTCTAACTGATGGACATTCAACCTACATCAAAACCTCCCTTTGCAACCTGACACTGCTGCTGCGATGACAGCCTTAGACAACTGACATCTCATGAGAGATAAGTCAGTTTACATCAATGGAAATGGATTTACACTGCATCCTGGATTCTTTGCAGACAGGTTTGTTTTTATTTTTCCTTTTACTGTTGTAGAAGGCATGACTTTTGCCAGGTATGAAGATAAAAATGAGTTTGGCAAAACCTTGAATGAACTTAGAAACAAATTTGGAAATGATGGAGACATAGCAAAATGAAGTAAAAATATATATAAGGATGTGTTATGTTGTTGCTTTGGGTTTTTTTTTCCAAGAAAGGGAAAAGTGCACTCTTTTATGAAAGATCCCTAAGACAGAAGTAAGATATAAAAAAAAGTGCAACTGAGGTTAAAAATATAATTATGAAAGTTGAGTTACCTAACATATTCTGGCCATGGGAGAAGTAACTAAAGCTGACATAACGACAAGATGGGAGCCTCAAAAGAAGACTAAAGCCAGAAAATAACCATTTCCCATGTTGGAAATCCAGATGGCCCTAACAGATTTTGTGTGCATTTGTATACACATTTATCTGTGTGTATACATGTGCATTCATATATAGGTTTTTTTTTAATATCCAAATCTGTATAGTGCCCTACTTTGTTACTGACTGATTTCCTTATCCCAGCAGGGGTTTGCTGGTTCTTTCTGTCTGACCATGAAGTCACAAAAGAAGATTTGATAACACAGTACATAGCTAAGAGTGGTTAAATTGTTTCCTGAAGATAAAACAGTAGAGTGGAATGGTTCTCCTGCAGAATGTTTTAAACCCAAGGCTATAAATAAGAGGCAGTGCTGTTAAAGCAAAACAGACAAACAAACAAACAGACTAAAAACAACAAACAATTAAAACAAAAAAAAAAAAACAAGCAAGCAAGCAACCAAAAAAACAAAACAAAAATAATCAAATCCTGAAAAAAAGAGAAAACAAAATGAATCTTTACTTCAGTGTCTGAAGCCAATGTTACATTTTGTCCTGAAAAGCATGAATCTGAAAGATATTTTTCCAGCTACAAGCTAGTGTCATCTACAATCACAGTCAAGGTCTTCCTGTTTAGACTTGAAAAATCAACCACAGTCTTACACTGGAGATAAAAAAAACCCTATTTTGTCTGGATGTAATGTAGAGCTTATAGGAAAACTGAAAATTACCGTGGAGCAGGAGTGTATTTAATACAGCATTTTATTTAATACAGTAAATAAGTATACCATTTTTTCATATAAAATTTTGATGCTGAAGACTGTTGAATGGATTGAGTGGATCTAACTTTGGCATGATGTCAGAATGAAGAACTGAGGAAAAACATTTTAGATAATTTGCTGCTGCATGTCCTCACCTTTGTAAGTGGCGGGTATGTATAAATAATATCAAAAGCAGCAGGAAATCCTTCCTCTTTATAATTTCACATTCCTGCCTCTTGTAAAAGGCTTAATCTCAACGCTAAAGTAAACCAGATTTGCAGCAGGAAAAAGTCTGCCAACGTAGAATCTATCAGTATAGTCAAACAACATGTCTTTATTTGTCTTCTGGTGCAAAATTACATTCCTGACTGGTGATGCACAATTTGTATAAAATAATCTATTATAATCTTTTTGGCAAATAATTCTGAAAAATAAAATATGACTGAGAAGCTTCTTACCAGCCACAGATTTTCACTCAGAGGTAGATAAGTTTTGAGGAGAAATAGTGAAAAATTTGTCCTGGCATTAGACGTTCTCGGTTTGCATATCAAAAAATTCTGATTACTACTGACATTGCTAGCTATTCTTTCAGCATTCTTTATTTGGTGATTTCTGAACTAAGAATGAAATTCACTCCCTTCAGGTATGGCAAAAAACATGGGCTTCAAAAAGTCAAACTGTGCAACTACAGGAAATGGAACTCAGGCCTTCGTTCCGATGTGCTTAAAAACATATCTCATTTCTCTGGTTGCTCTCCCAGCAGTTCCTTCAGGACTGTTCCCTGGATGCTAGTGAAGTAGATTTAGGTGAGTGTGAAGCAACAGCTCTTTCCTCCCTTATATATTGGGCCCACATTGTTGTAACTGCCCTTGCTTCCCTCCTGGCAGCAAACAAAGGGACTATTTATGGTGCAGATGCCTCAGAGAGGTTTTTGTATACCTCCACCTTACACAACTTAATAGCGAGAAACAACAAAGGATGAATTTAATGACAGAAGCTTTACTTGTGAGCTTTATCCTTGAACAGAAATTATTTTCTTTAATAAAAATTGAATTGAAAAGATTTATCTATCATTAACATTTGTCATCTTTCTTTTTCTGTAACAAAGCAAACTAGAAACTTTTGCTTTGTTTGTTTCAGAAACAGAGTATATAATTTTTTTAAATGATAACATGTAATTTTTCTTTTATTTTCCACTATTCTTTTTTGTAGAAGGAAAGTATTTCAATGAGAAGAAGAGGAGAAAGATGAGAAAGTGATAAAAATATTTTCTAAGCTTTCAAACAATTTTTATTTCACACAAAGAAAATATACCTGAATAATGCCTTTTTGTCATTCATCACCTTGAAAGAATCTGTACTAAATTTAAAAAATGAATTTTTCAAATGTCAATTCAGAATGGATCAAAACTTTTTACCACAAAAGTCTTGTCTTTGAAGATATTTCAGTCAAGTCTCAAGTAAAACTTGAAGCTGGTTCAAATTTCTTTGAAATTTAGCTTTTTCTGACATATAAATTAATTTAAAATTAAGCTGTCTGTAGAAAAAACATCTTTTTATACATTTTCTGCGTGCTGTGATAATATATTAATTAAAAGGTGTATTTTTCATTTTTCATAATCTATAAGGTGATTTTCTTGTGAAAATAAAAAACTGAAAGAAGTCCCCAAAATATTGATGCAAGGTTCTTGATCTGTCCCAAATATTTTTTTTTTCCCAATACTTTGAAGATTTTAAACTTACTTTTTCAACCTCAGAAAAGAGAACTTGAAAAGCTCCAAACATTTTTCCTGATGTGGAGAATAACCCCTGTCCAATTTCTGAGCAGACATGACATTGTATAGATCATGGTTTTAGGCTAATGGATCAAGAAGTATTAGGAAGGTGACCTGGTGATTTCTTTGAAAGGTACTTGCTTAGTGGAGGTTGATTATTTTATTCCTCAATACAGCAGGAAGACTTTAGGTGAGAAGAAAAAGAAAGAGGAAAGGAAGTATCTCTTTGCCATAACTGAAGACAGCAGTGAGTGGGAAATCAAACCTGCCTTTTTAAAAAACTTTTAAGAGAAAAATGCCCTACAGTTGAACAATAAATAGGCTCAGGATGTACGTTTAAAACGTGGGTAAAAGCTTGGTGCGCAGCTGGGAAGAAATCTCCTTTACTCAGTGCAGAGTTTGAGTACCTTAAGTCGCATGAGTGTCGTTTATGTGAGCTGACACGTGTCAGTAAGTGGTGCTTATGGGCGAGACAGCTGCCTCCAGACTCGGCTGTGTATCAGCACCAGTGCACGGGGTCAATATGGAAAGCACAGCATGAGAGGCAACGTAAATCCCCGGCACGCTGGTAGACCAGAAGCTGGCCACTCACGTCTGTTTATCCCCCAGGGACACAAGAGAACAGATTTGTCAGGGTTTGTCTCTTTTATTCCAGTAATTATGAGAGATTAATTGGGAATGTTTACTGTTGGGAGACTAATTGGGAATGTTTGTTGTTTACATGTTTGTTTGGTTGGGTTTTTTTCTATTACAGCTGAATTTCTGCTCCTCGCCTGTAATTTTTATGAATAAATTGAATGATGCAAGGCCTCCCTCTAGCCTGGAGGCCAGCTAAGCACGGCCACTTACATATGGTTAAGCTCCCTTAGCCTACCAAGCACAGGCTGCATCTAGCCTGTCTCTTGGGAAAAGCTCCAAAGCTGGGCTAGTGCCCTCGCTGTGCCCAGGAAACCCTTGGGAGACAGCTGGTCAAGTAGCCAAGATCAAAAGAGTGTCAGGGCCTGCCCTAACATTTTATGTTCTAGGACAAAAAATAGTTCCAGGGCATGAATTCATGCCCTACTATCATTTAACTAATTTCCATAAATGTAATCTTAGTATTATTTAGGTCAGTGTGACTCTAAACACATAGATGCTGTTTATTCACTTTACTTGTTAGGAATGAACTCAGTTGATTTACGTGGTGCTACTACAGCACAGCATGGTATTTTACAAATAGTGTAACAGGGGCTTAATATTTGTTTGTAACCAGTCATTAACTGTGGTATATATAATAATATTCTGAAGGCAGGGGAATATATGAGTGTGGTGAAATATTTTAGAAAATAGTGGCTACTCTTCTGCATAGTTTCTGCATTACTTATAGTTACATTTCTTATCAAATGGTGGGGGTCATTTTATCCAGAAATTGTTAGAGGAAATTTATTATCTATTTACAGTGCATTTGTTTTCAGAAATTTATAGTGTTGAAAAATCTATATAACAAAATCTAAAATTTTGTTAAAAAACAAAAATTACATGAGAAAAATAATATTTAATTTAGTTGTGGGGGAAAATGCATTTAATTTTTGGTGAACCTTATAACAAATTTTTATTTCTTGTGTCAATGCAAGTCTTCACTGTGCATATTTTGCAACATCTACAAGTCCTCTTTTCTAGTCTTTCTTCATCTTTTATTGGTGAGCTTTTGTGAGGTTTTATTATTCTTTCACTGATGCAGGACAGCAGAAATTCAGAAACGGTGAATGTTGGTCTGGGTGTGGATACATTGAAATGCTGCCTAGAAGAGACTTGGCTTCTCAGCATAGTCCTACAATATCAGTTTTGTGGTTCATGAGTTGCATATGTTAATTACAGTGCTCTTGGGGGAAAGTTACGTATCAGAGAGCTAATAATTGCCCATCAGTGATAAAATAATTGCCTCCAAATGCTGTGAGCCCAGGTGTGTGGTAAAACTGAATCTCAAGGGGAGGGTTGTGAGGTCCCAGTGCCTTCTCTGGACATTACTTCCAGTTAGGGTTTCAGCAAGCTGCATTTAATACTTCTGGAGGTTTCAAATTAGGAGAAAGAACAAATTTAAATATTTTAGTAATTTCTTTCTTTAAGTGATGCTTTTAACAGAGTTTCAAGGATTTGATTATTACATAAGCATATATATAATGATTGTGATGTATCCATCTTTTAAAAACCCTGTGTCTGATAAATAGGCAATAGTCAAATATCAATAGTTTTATTATTCAGTAGGAGCTAGTAGGCTTGACCAACAAAGAAGTGAAGACTTTTTTAGAAAATTGAAACTTAACGAAGCATACCAGGATTTTTAGCTTAGCTTAGTTTGGAAGTTGAGATGATATATCAGTCACTTACTTTGTTTAGTGAAATCACTGAGTTCCCTGAAATTCTTCATGCTTGGAAAATTATGTGTAGCTTGCAAGTCCATAAATTAGAAACAGTAGGGTAGAAGCAGATATTGAAAGATCCCTTGTAAAAATTTGAGAGAGATACTGTCTGATTATTCATTATATACCTCTGTATATTGATTTCTAATTTCTACTTTAACATATATATATACATATATATATATATACACACACAGTCTCACTAAATAGAAATGAATTTTTTCTCTTGGTATAGCATATAATGATTAAGGAGATCTGAGAATGTTCTAAAAAGTTTAAGTTATTTATTACTGATACTTAAAAAGGAATAGTTAAGTAAGTAGATCTAAAGCTGACCTGGAGCTTCTTTGGTGTGTGTCTGAAGCATGTCTACTAACTACAGTTGTAATTCATGATCTAAAGAGCATCTTGCTCCTTGCATCCTGCTGTAATGCCTCTGGTGACTCTGCCTTTATCTCTTCCTTCCTTTCAGTTTGGTCTGCAGGGATGATAGCTCTCAGTTGATGAATACAACTCATGCAGTCTAGAAAAAGAGGCATTCATACCAATGATCCTGGAAGAGCTGGAACAGAGGCTAGACGGAGTTAGGAGGAATAAAGGATATTTATTGAGGTTTTCAAAGGCCACACCCAGACAGCACCAGG
>VWYI01025276.1:1429-31362 GCA_013399455.1 Anthoscopus minutus | reverse complement strand
GCAGGAGCATCAAAACAAGATGAACCATAAAATCCCAGCGATGCTTTAAAAATAATTTAATCTTTAAAAAGATGTCATAAATAAAAAGTTTCTTCTTTTTTAAAAAAAGTTCTTTTTAAAAAGATCTGGGGAAACAATAAACCAGCATATCACAAAACAGTCAGCTCCTGCGCTGTCATTTCTAAAGAGGTGAAGGTGTCAGAAATTATAGGAAAAAAGAAATGTGCTTTATTAGGACTGTTCAGGGAGCTCACATTAACACATATGAACACATATGATATAACACATATTAGCACATATGAACACATTCATCTGCAAATGCAGGACATAAGTGGTGAAGAGACTCGTAATTAGTTTGCTTATGAATAGCATAGAAATTACACCAGTAGTTGTGCAAATGCAAATGGCAGAGGCAACAAACTGAATAAAAAGGAAAACATGAAGATATGATGGTGAGTGATGGAGAGTGGAAAATGTTTCATGTTAGTCACATGCAACAATTGTTGCAGAGTTTGCAAATAAATAAAATGAAAAATAAATAGCACCATACTAAAACAAAGAGCAGTGAATTTAAATGTGAGATTGGTTATGTCTATGACATGATAGAAGCTAAATAGTTTTCAAACATCTGACTGGCCTTAACTGCATAGGTCAAACAGGGATACACAAGTAAAAGTAGTGTATCCTCAAAAAAGAGTGTGCAGCTCCTTTAAGATCAAGAGGAGAAGCTGGATCGCCCAGCAAAAATGAATCATGTAGTAGAGAGAACTGAGTGTGATAGATTTTTGAACCACAATAAAGATGGGCAGCTCTCACATCAAAATCAAGTAAAAGGAATCTCTTAGGAATGATCAGAATCTCATGTGATCTCAGCAGAAAGATGTAGACATCAGGTTCTGTATTGCCAACAGAATAAAAACACCCTTGACAGAATGGAGGATGTCCTGCAATAATGTAAGGATATGGAAGGACTTAGATTCAAAAATCTAAGGATGGGAAGAAATTCAAAGCCCTTCTGTGCTGCCATGGGGTACCCAAAATATTTTTTGTAAACTGCAAATCTGTTCTGCGTTACAAGAAATAGAACAACAGGTGGGCAGTCAGACAACTGTTGCCTTATCTAGAAGCAGCCTTCTAGTATAAAAAGGCAGCAACAGAAAAAGAACTGTGCAAACAATACAGACACCCCTTTCTTGTGAAACATCAATGAACCAGTGAGACAAGCACAACATCTGTACAAATACAGCTGACTATTCACACCCAGGCCATTCTTTCAAATATACCTGCAAATCATCCAAACATTGATACTTAGAAAATGAGATCATCAATTTTCCAGGTACATTGGTACAACAGTACCTGGAAAAAGAGAGCTGTTCTTAACTGAAATAAGATGAGCACAGATCAACACAGAGATCTAACACACTAGTTATGAGTATCTGACACAATATTAAGGCATCTTTAATTGCAAAAGGTGAATCAGAATAAAAACCCTTACAAGAATGGGCAAAGCTCAGCAGACAAAATTGCTAAGAGTTTAAAAGAGGTCTGCAAAAAGTAAAGAAAATGGGTAGTAAGTTGTTCCCAGATAGAATATTTTGAATAGTTCTTTGTAAAAGTAACCTGTCACAATGTCTGATACTGTACCTGGGATTGCAGTACCAGCACTACTCCAGCTCACAAAAATGGAGGTCAGATACTTACTTGCCAATTAGCAAACTCAAGAACTCTGAGTACTGTGAGGTCATATAAGGATCTAACTGTTTTGGGGCAAAAAGGGCAGACTTTCATTACATGGGGACATGAAAATGAAGTCAGTACAAATATGAGGCAAAATCACAATGATGAAAGGTGGTGAAATATTCAAATCTTGAGATCTGAGCATTATTTCTTAGAAAAGACATAGATCTAGCAACAGCTATTGGAGGGAGCACTCAAACCTGAACTGCTGTGGCAGGAACAACTGCCAGGGATCTCCTGCATTTCCTGGAGACATGCACTCTTGCCACAAGTAACTTCTCTGGAAAACTACCTGGTAATAAAGCATGAAAGAGCTCCTGTTCTAAACTAAGAGGAAAATATTCTCTGTTGCTAAGGGAAGTCAGGGCTTAGTTAAGTCATCACTTTTTTCATAGGGGATACACATATATATGTGTACAGAATATGCCTCATGATGCACATTCGTGGAATTGATACAGGAATTGATTAACTCCTTTCATAGACACGATTCTGAGATTTAGTTTTGCTGTTTACATTCTAGTAAATGCTATTCTTGGTTTCAGTGATGGGAAATGTTCCTTCTGTACCTTTTGAGCACCGGATACTCTTAGCAACCCAGCATACAGTTTGGTGACAGCTGATAGGGATTGCTTTCTGGCTTCTCATGCAGGTGACATTTAGCCACTGGGCTATTCTTACTGGTGTTTCTTCTTTAACTCAGTCTTCACAGACACAGAAAAGAATTTTTTTTGTATTTTACATTTTGTAAATAAGCCAGCTTTAGGTAACAATTTAGCTCTTCCTAGGACAATGAAGTATCATCTGGTGTAGTGAAAAGTCAAATGCACTGGCACTGTGATAGCTCTCCAAATATTTCTAGTTGTTAATCTTGGATTTTCAGACCAAGCAAAATGTAAACACATCCTAAATATAACTACAATGTAATGGCAACACTTGCCTTTTGCCTCCTTGGTACTGAAAAGTTTGAGGCTTAAAATAGTGATGAGCTTGCTGCATGGATAGTATTAGATGGACAGATGGTACACTGTTCTCACTTTATAATCATACAACCCATATTTCCATGGACCTACCTACTGCCTGGTAAGCCAGCATGTGAATACAAAAGGTTAACCTGTTAGGCATGCCCTGGTAATTGGAGAATTGTCAAGTGTTTTCTGCACTGCTGAGCACACTGGTGCATGCTGACTATTTTATAGGGTTTTCTTCCTCTTTTTTAATAACTCTTGCTGGAATGGAGAAACATAAAAGAAACTGATGTGACTTCCACAGAGAATTCCTTCTCTCTTACTATTTATATATACACAACTGGGAAAGTCATGTTCCCCTCATGCATCATAGTTGCTGACTTAGTGGCATATCCTATAAATGGGGTCCAGTTTTCAGGGGAGTTGCTAAATTTCCTTTGAGGCTCCTTCTAACATAAAGACTCATGTGTAAGTGTCCTAGCTAGTTCTTTATCAAGGTTTTTTGTTTCTTTTTCCATTAAAAAATTCAACTCATTTTGTGAATCATTCACAAAAGTGGCTGCAGTGGTATCACTGGTTTATGCACCTTTTTCCATTTCGCTTTGCCAGGATTATATGACTTTCTATTCCTACTGTATAAGGATAGAAAGTCATATATATATCCCTCTGTAGGTGTTCTGTTTCCTTTGTAGCTAAGCTTATCTCAACTGTGATTTTTGTTTCTTTTTTTCTGAAATATTACCTTTATTAAACTTTTACTTTCTTAGATAAAGTATGACACAAGCATTGCAGAAGTGCACAGGGAAACCCGTTGTATAAACAAGCAGTATCTTCTTCTGAAAATATGAAAAAAACCTCTTTATCTGGGAAATCCTCAGATATATAAAAAGAACAAAACTCTGCAATTTCTCTCCATGCACAGTCTACTGGTTTTGCTAGGGTTTCTCCAAACAAAAAATCAAATTTCAATACTGGGTTATTACCCCGAAATATGTTCCCAGAGTTCTACATAAAGGTTTTCCTTAATTACTACTCCTCTGAAATAGTCTTGTTATACAAGCCTAA
This sequence comes from Anthoscopus minutus, assembly GCA_013399455.1. Classification (NCBI taxonomy): domain Eukaryota; kingdom Metazoa; phylum Chordata; class Aves; order Passeriformes; family Paridae; genus Anthoscopus; species Anthoscopus minutus. The sequence goes on along the minus strand of VWYI01025276.1, from coordinate 27,595 downwards.
AAAAATGCTCTGGGAATGCTTAGGCTAATATGAGGCATATTATCTTTGATTTTTTCTGTTGCCCTGCACACAAGTTTATCTAATCAGATGGTGATTGCAGAAGCCTGGATCCATTACAGTTGTTAACATCAACTGAGGTTTGCAGAGTCCTTCCTTTCATCTCTCTTAGCTTGTCCTGAGATAGCAGTTTTCAAATTGATCCAAAGTAGCTACTGCTGGAATGACTATAAGGAATAGTCACAATAATGATGATTGGGCAGAATTCATTTATTATTCTTATTATTTTCTGCATGGTCATCTCTTTTTTATGGTTCACTATGATGTAAGGAGAAGATCTGATTCCTAATATAAAAAGAAAGAAAAATACACATTGATTTCTCTAGGTTCTGTGGCCCATTTTAGTCATAACCTTGTTAGGGTTCTGATCACAATAAGTGCATTATACAATACAAAATCAGTTTGAATGCTGAGAGTTGTAATAGTTGGCTAACTGACAAGTGAATCCTCAGTTTTCATGTTCTTCAAAAATGTTATACTATAGGGCTGGGAGCCATTCAAAGTTTCAGTGTTTTGCTGTTGATAGCTTTTTATGGTTTTATGGTTGTGTATACATAATGGTATGGGCCAAAGAAAATTATCAGTCTTGTTAGGGACTGAGTCCCATCTGTATTCTGCAGCACATAGCTATCATTCTCTGTTTGTCTTTTGTAGGAAAGTGTTTTAATTCCAACTGGAATTCCTACTGTGAAATCACATTTGGAGAAACAGAGAAACTGATACTGATGCAGAGACTAATACATCTGCCTTGAGGCTATTCTTTGGTTTTGTTTTTTTTTGCACAACTAGCCTAGCCCAGCAAAAGGAAATAAGATGACAGAAAAGGTAAAATGGTTTCTTAATACTTTATTTTTCTTAAACAAACAAAATGTACCAAAGGATCAAACTCCTCCAAGTATCAGCATTTAAACTAATTGCCAGCTATCTGGCACTAAAAACAAGTCTTCTTGTTGAGACTCAATTTCTTCAACCTTGTTTTGCAACCTCCAGTACCAATTCATGCTCAAGATACATGGTGGACTAGCTGGCTTTTATTTTTGTTTTCATCAGCAAAGTCTCTCTCTATCATGAATAAATTATTTAGTCCTTTGTGTGTATGGATGATCATTAATTCTGATTCTTACTAAGCCTCTATACACACACACACACATACATAAAATGTTTTACTCATTTTACTTAATGGAGTTACAGAGCGATCTATTGAGACATGACACTGTGTGCATGTTGTAAATAATTCAAGAGTGAAAGAAGCTGCCTAAGCCTTCAGAATAAATATTGCACATCACCTAAAATCAGACAGACATTTGATTTCACTTCTTTAGCATTCCTCAGGTAGCAAAAGAGATATGACTGAGAAATTTAAAAGTACTGCTGAGCTAGATCTAAAATATTTTCTCTCCATCCCTCAAGATATGCTTCTCAGTGAATTCTGAGACTGTAAAATATTTTACTTGCTGAAAAGCATTTAATTTTTAAAAGTGTGATGTCTTAGTACCTATGAGTTCAACAGAGAAATCATGAGTATTCATTCTAGACAGATATTTCATCAAGGCAAGGAAAAGACTTTCAGTGTTTTGGATTCTGTTGTATTGATTTCTAGTTGAGGCTTTTTCAACAACCTGTAAGTAAGAAAAATAGCAGTTAGGATACTTACCTGTTGTAAGTTAGCATTTGAAAATCATGGGTGTCTGTTGGTCACAGGTGACCAACACTCTGTGACTCATTGTGATCCCCTCCACAAAGCTCTGAGTCAGGGGCACTGTCTCAGGAACAGCAAAATTATCTGGATTTCATGTAACTCTACTCACATGAATTGGTTCACTTGCCTGTTCAAATGTGGAAAAAGTATCAAGCCCTGAGAACGATTTTTATTTTGTATGTGTGTGACTGACTTCTAAGGATTTTTTTTGCTGGATGACTGGCTTGCTGTGAGTTTTGATGGGCTGGAAGAGTTTTTTTCCTCAGGACTTAGTCCAGGATGCATCACTAGGGAAAGAATGGTGTTTGTGCTTGTTACCTTCCTGACCACCACAAACCGCACAGCAGCACAAATCCCAAACGCTGGCCCTGCTGCATTCCCAGCTCAAACAAGCAACATTACAGGATGTCTGCCATGGCAGCTCACACAGCCATGGCACATGGCAGAGTAGGCTGTGCCAGGCACGGAGCAAAAGGAAAGCAGGAGGCAGCCTGGCTTTTGAAGGTTCTGATCTGTTCTGGGGGGGATGAAAACAACTACAGCAAAGCTGTGCTCTTTCACTTGGTATTCTTGGCTAAGCCTCTGGAGATTTTGTGGGTTTGCTCTGCATATAATTAAAAATTCATTAATTAGGGGTAATTTAAAAACTGAAAACAAATTTTCAGGCTAGTTAAATATTCCAGAATTCTTGCCTTTTTAAAAAATTAATTTATTAGACTTTGGAAGGCTGACATAAGAAACAGTTCAGTTACACAATAGCTTGCCATGAAACATTCACCTCAATGATCTGATTTATTTCCAGCTTATCAACCATCTTGATAGCTTAGGCAGGAAAATTACAATAGATTTCCAACAGCAAGAACAAAATATTGCATAAAACACAGCTCCACCTCTCTTTTCTTTTTCACAGTCAATGCCAACAACATAACCAATTCTGTGAGACTCCATCAGTCCCAAGGCTAAATCAACTTTTTAAAATATTGTGAAAGGGACAGCATACCACTTTTCTTCAGATAAATATTTATTTAGCTGTATTTTTATGCTATTATTGAAGATGTGTACATAGAAATAATTGTATAAATTATTTTTCTCAAAAGCTGTGGTGTGAATATATTTCACGGTGATCATTACAACCTGTCTGATGCCATGGTGCTCTGCCAGCCAGTTGTGAATTAGCCTGACTCTTCACTTCCATGTGCCTCCGAGCAGCTGGGTATGGGTAGGATCTATTCCTCAGGGTTTGCTGGTAGCAAGGTCTCACCAGTGCTCCAAGCCTCAGTAGACCAGTTCCCTCATGATCCTCTCATAGCTGACTGATGCTGTGGGCTATGTGGAGATCTCATTTACCATCTGACCCTCCAGGAGAAAGGCACTGTCAATACTTCATGGTCAAATTAGTGTTTCAGGCTTGTAGGATCTGCTCTGCCCTCCTTCACCTCAGTTTTCCTAATGTGCAGTGCCAGCTGTTCAGCTGAACAGAAAATACTGACAAGTCTCTGAGCAAGAAGCTCCACCAGTAACTCTTCCATCTCCCTGTGTATCCCTATGAAGAAGAAAACCATTGTTTCAAGGTGGACTTTGGGGGAAGTGAAAGTCAGTAAAAGTCTCAGTTGGTCCCAGGCTACACCAAAGGCAATATTTTGAGCATGTTCTGGCACCTTTCCTGGGGAAGGCAGTTCTGGAGTGGGTCCTTTAGGTTACCCTGGGCATCAACATGCAAGTGTTCAGTGCGCAAGTTAAACCAGAGCTGGTGGTTTGCCAGAGGTGCATCCCACTCTACAGTCTGCAATTACAAACTTTCTAGTGGCTGCTGATGGTAGGAATGATTCTTCTTTTAATCATTGAGACAATTTCCAGCACTAGGAAGAGGTTTTAGACATCTCCCAGGACACTTCATTTGCCCAAAAGTGAAAATATAATGGTCTTAAACATGGTTTAAAAGGCTGTAAAGACCAAATAAAACTCAAGTATCCAATGCTTTGTTTCTGAACCTGATCTGAACAGAACATTTTGTATGGAATATTTAAACGTATTAAGTGTTTCTGTCATCAATTTGCTGATGCCTAAAGTAAATATGATATTCATTACAAAGTTTTACACGACTTTTGTTGCCCAGAACACAGTTGACACATTGGATTGTCCTTTGTAATCTTCAGTACAGGAAACACATACTTCCATAAAGCTAAGGCTGAGTAAAGTTGCAGAGAAAGGTTTTATGATGTGAGCACTGGCAAAAGCCATGAGCTGTTCCTTCCCATGCTTGAGAGAGGTAATTATAGTATTTCAGGATATATAGTGACAGCTGGACAAAGGTATGCTTTTATATTTATCCATAAGTATAATTTAATACCCACTTCTGAGCAGAATTGCTCTGTGTATTCATTTGCATAATTGGAAGGGGCTTGACATATCTAGCTGCATTTTCACTTCCAGTAACACTAATCTTCTTTTTCCCAGGGTCTGATTAAACTTTGCATGTGTCTTGTATCACAATCCTCCAATGGTCACACTGTTACCAGGAGGGAGTTTTGATTTGTTTGAGCAAGCTGGTGTGGCTGACCCTTACCAATACCATTTCAATTGCCTGACCTTGCTGATTAATTAACTCCAGTGGTCATCTCTAAAGGGTGGTATTACCTCTTTTGTCAGAAAAGACTTCAGCTACTGAAAAGTTTGTACAGGGAAGTTTTGTTTTCTTGCCACATGCAAAAAGATGAACTGTTCATAATGAACTGTTAATATTTGTCCTTATTAAGAAAGCAATAAGGACAAATAGATGCTCAGCAACAGCCCAATAAATTAGCAATTTGATAATTTTGAGTTACTCCAAAGCATGTCTCTGGTTTTACTGACAGATGACTTACTTTTATGTTTAGCTGTTTCCTCACTCCATTGTTGCCATGGTAACACCTCTGAAACATTGCTTCTTTCTGAGGAGATGAAACGTAAAGTGGCTGGAATATCTCAGTGTTTAAATATTAAATGAAAACAACTGAAAAATGGTGGAGTGAGTCAGACGTTACAGGCAGGTGACACCCACAATATCTGCTAGTAAACTGGGCTACGGGGTAGCACTACCTTTACTGTTCTCCAACTATAAGCCGAAAACAGCAGACAGCTCTTAGGAGTTGTCCTGAACTCGGGCTATCCTGATGCTGAGACAACTGAGCACACTTATGACCAAGCCTGGCTAAAAGATCCGGCTGCTAAACTCTGCAAGGAGTCAGGAACAGCAAAAAAAGTTAATTTACAGGAGTGCTGTATTTATTATTTGCCAGTGATATACATTTCTTGTTAAAATTGGCAATAACTACAAATTTTCTTGGTATTTTGCTGTAAAATCTGTTAGGAAGCTAACATGGAAGTACTGTAAAAAGCATTCCTGCCAATGTTTGAAAATACACCAATGTTTGCTTTGACTGTGTCTTTTCACTAATGGTGACAAACATCAGTTATCTGGGTTTGGAGGGGGGTGTGCTGCAGATGTGGCCATTTTTGTAAACTTAAAGGGAACTTCTGTGGAGGATTCTTAATGTGCTGAAGCTACAGTGATGTCTCCAGCCACAACCAACCCTTTTCAAATTCACAGAACAAGACTTGATCTTCAAAGCAGACGTAGTGCTGCTCATTTCCCCAGTCTAGTTTGCTTCATTCACCCTTCTGATCCACTTTGGTTCAGGTTCCCTCTGCCTGCTCCCACCAATGACTGTGCCCAGCCTGCTGGCTTAGAACCATCTCCTGTTCTTGTGTGCCAAAGCTCTCCCTTCCTTCCCTTAAATGCCTCCTTAGACAAAAACCTTTCTCCTTCCTGTTCTGAACATGAATTTCAAACCAGCCTTCTCAGTTCTCTCCTCTCTTGTCTGAACATAATGGGGGGAAAATTAACCTCCCTTTCTTATCTTTTCCATGTGAGACAACATGAAACAGCAATTCCTCATACAAAACATTCCACTGAGCACTATTCCCTCTCACTTGATTTCTCTGACTGCCATTCCCTCTAGACTATCATTTTACATGATTTTATACACTGAATTTATCTTCCTAGGACAAGGTTGTTTTCTTCCTACTACCTATAAAAGAACATGATTTCTACTAACTTTAGAGAAATAAATTATAATACTCTTCCCCTTCTATGATTGACAGTTACAATTCCTTTTAGCTTTAACATTAGAGGTTTTCAATAGAAAAAACTTCTGTTTTTGAAAATCAGTGGTCATATGAGGAGGAAAATTCCCAGAAGTACCCAAGCTCTGCTCACTAGCAGTGTTAAAAAAAGATGCCAGCCAAAGTAGGAGGTGTAAATTTTCTTAACATTTTTCACCATAATTTTATTTTAAAAGCTTTGATAGGCAGTCAAACAGCAATTTCAGTATAAAAATGGGTATTAAGTTTCAGAACAAGCCCACTCAACATTAGGGAGAGTTGGTGTTGCCTTAGGAAAAAGGAATTAACAAGATGACCTTTCCATGTTCCTTCAAGCAGATGTTCTACAAGTCACTGAATAAAGACAGTTCTCACCTTTCCAATACTGTTGTTTCAACGACATTGGTCATCAGGACACATGTTCCTGCACTTGTATATACAGCATTTGGAGTCTGCAGTTGTTTTTTTCTGTAGTCATTAAGGCTGCATACTTGCTCTTCTCTTTCTAATCTAATGAGGGAAAGGAGCTGCCCTGTTGAATCTCTCCCAGCTACCCCAACAGGAATTTCACTGGACCTCTTTGGCCTTCAGGCTTTCAAGCACTGACATCACCTCAGGATTTTTTTTGGTGAGAGAATTCTCCAAATACACAGAAAGCTTCCTCCTGTGTATTCATAAGATCACAGCAGCCTGTGGTTTGGGCTAACAACACATAGCTGTTGAAAATTTTTCTCACTGTAATGAATCAATTTTTGCTTAGTTAATGCTCCTTCTCATTCTGAGGGACTAGCAAAGGGTTCTGAAAAGAATTCGCAGTAGGTATGAAAGCTGAACAAAAGTGTGGTTGACTGAGGTTTGTGAAGATGTTTCCTCGGTAGCTGTTCAGAATTTCACTTATTTCAGACATATAAAACTTTCCAGGAAGAAAAAAAAATGGAGAGCATTTAATAGATCTGAATCTAGTTTCTTTATCTGGGAGTGGAATGAGATTATGAAGAGCAAACAAACGTATTGTATGGATGGAAAAAAGTGCTGTGATTAGCCCCAGTCCCTTGTGTTTAGCATGATGTCAGCTAAACTCATTCCTCACAGTTAAGGGTAAGCACAGTCAAACTTCCCCAATCCTCTGGGAGTAGGGCTGAGAATCGATACTAAGCTTGAACCCGTGTGTAGATTTGAAGAGAAGAAAATAATTCTGTTTACAGAAAGAGGAAGAAATTAAACATTTGCACTGGACCTAGAAAATCAAGAAGTGAGGAACAAAGTTGTGTAGCAAACAGAGGGAAAGCATAAGGGAAGCAAAGAAATAGAAGAGGAAGTGACTGTGAGAGCAGAGAGGAATAGAAAACCTATGGCAAAATGAAAACATAGTGAAGTTAATTGACACTGGAATTCACTGGAGATAGCAAACTTGAGAAACTGAGAAAGGTAGTGTATGTGTGGGGAGCATATGCTGCATAACAGTCTCTGCAATTTAACCCCTATTTCAGCATGGCTTTATGCACGTGCATGAGTTCTTCAAATCTGGCGAAGATTTAATCAGATCCCTATATCACTGAGAAATTTAGAGGGCTTTAAACGTAGATGATGTGATGAATTTGGAAGGCTTAGATAATACTGATTTAAGGGTGCAAATATTTAGTTTTTTTCTAATAAAATCCCTTTTTTAGCTAGATGTTGATTGAAACCTTATGAACAGAAGGACACCTTGAATACCACTGATATGCATAATGTGTCTCCTGTCCTGCAAGAAGACATTTTGGTGGGCTTGGAGAAATGAAGCCAATGTAATTAAATTAAAATGTGTTAACAGCACATGTGGGAGATAAAGAGTCAACTCATTTTCTTGTGTTTCAAAGCTCACATCAAGTGTATAGATCTGGTTGGTGCCATTTGTACTTACTGTATGGCAGGAAGATTATATGCATCAGCTTGACCTCCTTCCTGTACTTATATGAGGTTGTTCATGGCATGAAGGGTATGAGAAACTCTTGTTTGTAGCATCTTGTTAAACTCCCAGGTAGGGTCTCTGTGAGTGTGTGGGTCCTAGGTAAGTGTTGAATGCACAGATGCTCATCAGAATTACAAAGTAGCATGGCTCAAGATTATTAAAGAGAAAATAGCGGCAGGAAAACTGCACGACATACAACACAAGGGAGGAGTTGGGTAAGTAAAAGGAAAATATGGTTCCATGTTACAATGTGAGACTGACTTCTTTATAGCATTTAAATTTTGGCTCAAAGTTCAGTTATTTACAGCCTTGAAAGCAAAATAAAAGGTCTGACTTAAACTATAGAAATAACTCTTAAGGAAATAAGGAATACTTCTGCCTTTGAAGCATGCAAAAAGTACTATGTGATAACACAAGTGGGAAGTCTCCACTAGAACTGGGAGATAAAAATCTGAGAATAGAAAGGAGGATCTTAGCACATGGATGAGTCCTGAGTACTACAGCTGGAGTTTTCTGTAAGATAGTGGTCCCAGTTCTGGGTTTACCCAGCACAGAGGCTCTGGCTGAACCCACAGTGCTGATGCCAACAATGGATCTGCTTTCTAAATTTCAAGTATGGTTCAACAAAGCACCTTTCACCAGTGCTTAAAGACCCATCCTGGGTGTATATATACACCTAAGGAGATAAGGTGCTTGGAGTTACAGTTCAACACTTAAATACAGATTTGCTTTCTGCAAGCTTGTATTGTCAAGTCATATTTGTGCATCCTCCTTTGCCAGGGACTAGGTCCTAAATACAGGATTGCTTCTTCCTTGACAGTCAAGTGATTATGGACAGTGCCAAGCTAAGGTTCTCTCCATGGTTCCCTTACACAAACCACCTGGGCCAACTAGCAAAGGCAGGATCCTGATCTCTTTTCTCACCAATGCCTTTGCTCTAAGTTAAATTTTTATGGCTTATGGGAGATTTTTGAGTCCTTTTTTAAGGGAACATTGTTGGCTTTTTTGTGATATTACCTCTTGACCTTGCAGACAGGACAGGGGGGTTGATACTGGGATGACAATTGTATCAGTCAGAAAAGTCAGACTTGAAAAGGCTCCAAGGGCTAGTTGGGCACCTGTCATAGTCAGCTTCTAATGATCTAGAGCTTCTCAGCTCTTCTGGGATAGTCTTCATGGCCAACTAACTGGGCTTCAGCTTCCAGTAACCATGCCACGCTGCGGCTTTTCCTGCTCCTTTTAGGAGGTGCCATAGAAAATTAATCCAAACATACTTCTCCTTCAACTCTCAGCAGCATCAATATTTTCTTCTCAGATGAACTGCTTTCATGGATCTCCTGTGAGACACTTCCCTAATTCAAAGCCTTTTGGCTGTTTCTCAGTTCAAGATACTAATTGTGATTGAGATGAAAAACAAGCACATTTGGCAGTGCTAGATGAAACTAACATTAGTATGTGCTCCTAGTGAGACATTTTGGCATGGGACATAAACAAAAGTTAAATTATCATAGTGATAAACACAGCAATAAGAAAAGATTTTCTTCTTGTGTTTGGCTTAAAGACAAGTGCTATTTAATATTTTCTTCCTCTAAACTTTGTTGATATTTCTCAAATACCTTTAATTTTCAAAATATAATTCCTTCACCAATCCTAGACTTAGTCTGGAAAACATTTTGTTCTGATTATACTGGAAACAGAACATCTGAGGTATCACCACACCACTCACTGTGAAAGTGTCACTCAGAAAACCATGTGTGTCTTTTTTTTTTTTTTTTGGAGACTATTAATGGAAGGCTTCACTACATATACATATACAGTCGTTCTGCTTGCAGTAAGAGATATCAATAATTTAAGATTTAAAAAATAAATACAAATTTCTCTAATGTCACCTTATGCAGAAAGCATTTGCTTCTTTTTTGCCTCCAACACTGTATCACTGTACCCTCATATGCACCATGGATGTCTTAAATCAGATGAAAGTGTTGGGACATCATTCCAGTAACAACCTCCATGTGAATGCCTCATATGTACTCAAATAGACCCTCCTAGTGAGAAGTAACTGGAGCTGAATTCTGCAGCACACCTTTTCCCTGTGAGACATCCTACACAGAGAGTTACCTGACACATTTATCAAAAGACCCTCAGCAAAATAAAAGTGATTCGGAATTCTCTTCTGAAAGTTTAGTATTCAAAAACAATTTTTAGGCTGCCCTGTGATCACCAGACTGATTAAAAATGCTAATCAGAAGCTTGTATGATTAGGAGATTAGTACTGTCTGAACTTTGATCTGCCTCATTTGTGTACACAGGAAAAGGGAGAGACACCATCACGCTGAGAACTGCTTTCATGGGTAGCAAATTTCTCCTCTGTAAGGGATTCAAAAGCACTCTTCACTGTTTTGGTTCTTGTTTCTTGATTTCAGTGGTTCACAGGAAAGGCCTCAGGATTCCTATAGTCACTAACTGTTAACTCTAAACCAGACAACTTTATAACAGCTGAAAAAAGGAAAAACTTCTATGTTAAAATAGGCAATATTATAATTGCATTCCTATTACTAACCATGTGCTTTGGTTTGATCCATGTGATGTTTATAGGATCTGACAGAATTAATGAAAATCCCTCACATGTGAAACTCAGGACCTCTAACAATGGTTCACTTCCATGGTCTTTGTGTAAACAACATATTGACACAAATATGGAGTATCTGTGAATGACAACCTCAACTCCAGACACAAATTTACCTCAATTGTGGCAAACTTGTCATTGCATATCTTAATATCACTACCTCTTCAGATCAGGAGTACCATGGCTTTGAAAATGTCTTCAGTGTAAAGAGTAAGTGAATGAACACAGTAAACATAAACATCAGAAGCAACTTTCATCTTTTGTGGGAAGAGACCCAACCACTAGAACAGCCTCTCTGAAGACTTTGTAAGTGAAGAACATTTTAAGTTCTGAAGACCTTGTAAGTGAAGGTCAGGCATTGGAACAAGCTGCCCTGGGAAGTGGTGGAATCAGAAACCCTGGAAGTGTTCCAACAATGTGAGGATGTGGCACTTGGGTACACAGTTTAGTGGGAATTTGTCATTGCTGGGCTAATGGTTGAAACTGATGATTTTACAGGTCTTTTACAACCTTAATGATTCTATTATTCTAAGATTATAGACTTATTTTACTGAAAACCCAACAAATCTCTGCAATCTCTTCCAGTGTCACCATCCTTCTATTGCTAGATAAAATCTTACAGAAAACTACAGTCTTGTCAGCACTGCAACTTTCATTAAACACACAGAAAGGGTATGTCAGACTAAAGTTTGCATTGCCACTTTGAGTGGATGGGGAAGTTTTAGTCCCAGAAAAGAGGTGCTGGAAAACCATGTGAAGAATTAGTTCCCAGGTGTTATGATAGCTGACAGGGTATAAAGTAGCATCTCTACTGACATGGCCAACCAACACCTTCACTGGAGCTTAAAGGTCTTCAACCAAAAAATCAAGTCCACTATAAATAAAGGCGCTGATCTAAAGACCTTCTGTTGCCTTTATCCAGTTTCCATTGCCTCTATGTCTAATTGGCCTGCACATTCTTTTGGTCAGGGATAGCTTTCACTGTTCTGGGTTCAGCTTTGAGATTTCCTATCTGGCCATGGAGAGAAATCAGGAGCCATAACCAGATCTGTAATCTTCTCTATTACCTTTCTTGTAGTAGGCAAGCGCTCTCACAGTTACATTTCTTCTCTCAGCAGCTATACAGGGAATGACAAAGAGGAGACTGGAGCATGTCTTAGTGCCATTCTTCTGACATGCAGTTGTTTTCGTGCTTTAATGTAAATCAGAAAGTCAAAAGCCCACCAGAGCCTAGGTGCCCATGGAGCTTGGACAGTTAAGACATACAAGTTTCTGTAGCTACATGCATGTACAGAAGCAACAATGTTAACACCACTGTTCCTCTTTGGTTCTCCAGATCTAGTTAATACCTTTTGCACTTGAGACAACTGGCAGTCTTCAGCATGGATCCAGAGCAATTTCACATGCAGTGTGTACCAGAGCATCCTGAGCATTGTGCTTCTGCATCTTACTATTGTGGATGGAATTCACAAGCAAAACTAGAAAACACATTTGAACGATGGGAAAACAGAGGATGTGTGATAATTTATTTGTGATTATTTGTTTATGTAGGCTATTTGTATTATATTTATGGAACAATGACAAACAATGCCAGATACGTATTGTATATTCTGAAGGATATAGACAATGATCCAGAGGGAATCACCTGAAAGGCCTTCTGCCATAAACCAAATGCTGGATCGAAAAGAAGATCAGATGAGTTAATCCCGTTTTGTCTGCATGTGCTTCCTCATGTGTTTCTGGGTGTAATATAGAACCGATGCGTGTGCTGTAGGAGGAAGTTCCCACCACTCGTTGGCTAACAGTAACCACTTAATTAATGTAAACATAAAATTTTAGTTTAAAAAAGAAATTAAATCGCGGTGGCACAGCCTGGAACTAACCACCATTTCACAAAATGGGTCATTAATTTGTCATACTAAACACCACGCGTTGGCTGCAGTGCGAACTGCGCGCAGAAGCGCCATTCTCCCCACGGAAGCCCATCTTGAAAGGCATCTCCTGAGACAGGTGGAAGAGCCCCGAGCCCGCGGTGCTCCCCGCCAGCCCCGGGGCGCCGCTCGCGTTCCGGCGCACTGCAGCCCCTCAGGCGACCCGGCCCCGGCCCGCACCTCTGCACCTACCGCTGCCCTCCGCGCAGGGACGCCTAGCGCGACACCGAGAGCAGGGCATTCCTGCGCCTTTCAGGGGAAAGGATTAATTTCGCCTGCTAATTCCTTCCCCCCGGCCCGGCGGTGGGGGAGGGCACATGCGCGTTGCCATGGGTGCTGGAGGAGCACCCAGAAAGTTGCGGGAGAGGGGCGGGGAGAAGGGGCCGAGCCGCCCGCCGGGGCTGAGTGCCCGCCTGGCGCCGCGCTCAGAGGGGTTTGGCAGCTGCTCTCACCGCCGCGGCTGAGTCGCCCACCTGCCGCCTACGGCTGGCTGCGGGGAAGGGAGGGAGGAAAGGGATAAACTTCAAACTTGGCCGGGCGGGCGGGGAGCAGCATGGATGTGTCCGTCCCTCGGCGCTGAGTCGCAGNGGCCATGGGGCGCGGGGCTCAGCCCGGCCCCTGAGCGCGACGCCTCGCCCCCCCGCTTCGGGCTGCCGCCGCCTCCAACCCGCCGCCACCTGCCTCTCCCTCCGCTGCGCCGCTGCCGACCTGAGGCCCTGGGCATCGGCTTCTCTTCGCGCTGCAGCCCGACCGAAATGGAGCCGTCAGCGGGAAGCCGCCGGGAGTGATCCCCACTTTCCCATCGACCCACTGGCCGCCCCCTCGGCGCCCGCGCTCGCTCCGATGGAGCTGGAGGAGACGCCAGTCGCCCCTCCGAAGACCATGCTGCTTATGCTGAGGAAAGTTCGCAAGAGGCGGGAGATGCTGCTGCAGCAGCTGGGCTTCATCTGCGCCATCCTCTTCTTCGCCTGGTGCATGTCCAGCCTGCTCTCCAGAGCGGGTGAGTGGCAGTGGTGGCGGGACCGGCGGACCCCGGCAGGGCCAGGCAGGTGCCTGGGGCGGCCCGGGGGCTGCAGCCGCCCCGGGGCTGCCGGGGTTTGGCAGGTTCAGGCAGCAGTGGCGGTTCCCGTTTGGGGTCTCCCAGTGGAAATGCCCTGGCGTGCGGGCGGGGCGGGGGAGCAGCGCGGGTTCCTCGGGAGAAAGCCCCGCGCCGGGCGGATGAGCGGCCGCAGCCCGGGGAGACGGGGAAGCTGCGCCTCTGGCGCCTGCTCGTCCGGGGCTCCCCGGCCCCGAGCCCGCCGCGCCTCTCGGCTCGGGAACCGACAGGGCATCACGGGGCAGCGGTGTGCCTGGGAACGGCCCTGAAGGAGTTTCCCCACTGCCGTTGCATCAGAGTGGAGTTCTCTCCAGCCGCCTGTGGTGCACTCTCCGCAACTTCGCGCTGCCTTTCGTTTTGTCCTTAGGTTGTAAACCTGCATCAGCTATAGCTGCTTCTTTTCTCAATCTCACACGCACCCCCAACACCTCTCCTCCCGTTACAGTATAGATTTGACAGATCTGCAGTTTGGGCTAGGAACGGTGCTAATCTTACATATTACAACAGATTCTTTTGCATCATTTGTGCATGTGCTGTATTGGTAAATCCAGAGTATTATAACAGATTCTTTTGCATCATTTGTGCGTGTGCTGTATTGGTAAACTGATGCATTTGTAATTAACCGTATCATTCCCATTTGGTCCTCTGCCTTCTGCACAGTTTGGGCTGTAAGTGTACAGTTTCAAGCCCTTATCCTGCAATATGCTTCGCATCCCTCAAATACAAAGTCTTAGCTTGCTGGGACAGCACTTGGGTCTCTGGGTAGGGCTGCCAACAGTCCTTGAAGATTTAAGAACAAAATCGACTAAGCCCATCACTAAGCATCTACACTTAATATAAGAAACTCAGATTTCAGCACAATTAAGATGGGTCATCTGCTTAAATTAAAGCTGAGGTTCAAGTGTGTGCTTTAAGGAAGAAAAATCTACTGGAACTTATTTGTTTGTAATGCTCTGGTGCTCAAATTATTGCCTGGCTTGTTTGAGCTGTATCTATGATGGCAACAAGCCATCCATATAGGAATTCGGTATCTTAGACAATATTAGCATATTGCTCATCTTAAAACTTTCAACTTGGAAACAAGTAATGGGGGTATGAATATGTTTGCATAACTTGAAGGGGTTTTTTGTTGCAGTTGTTGTTTTCCACAACTTTTTTAGGCTTTCATGAAAAATATCATGACTAATGAAAGTTTTTAATCTCCTGGGTTATCAACTAAATCCCTCATAACCTAATTTTTGATAGTATTCTGCATCAGGTAGGGCTTTTTTTTTTCATCTGGCTAGTTTACAGTACGCATTATCCATAAACATGGACCATCTGTTGTCTATGTTTCTTACAATTGTGGTTCAGAATATTTTACTCTGGAACAACTAACTTCCAAATAAGATTTCTTTTTCCAGAGGTCACTAAGAAAACACAGGCGTTATGTGATGACGGTATAAACTCTAAAGTTGGTCAAGGAAGAATTTTTATTGTTATTACAATATGTTCATTTGAAATTGATAAGATTGAGGTGGAAGTGGTTTAATTAAAAGGTTCTATTCTTTCTTTGCTTATTACAATTGCATATAGTACATGGTCTCACAAGTGCTCCTGAACACTATTTAACAGGTTTCGTTGAGAATGCCTTTGGAATATGTGTTTTGGCAAAAGCTCCATTGGCTTCTAAAAAAGTTTTTATTTTTTAAAGGCTTACGAGAATTCACCATGATTTCCATTTTCTCTGACTAGTTATGAATGGTTTGATATTATTAACTCAAGACTGAAAAGTTAACAATAAACTAAAATGTAACTGGAACACATCCATATACACTTTTATTTTTTCATGAAAGCAGTAATGTAATATGTGCAAGTAGAGATGACTAAATGGAAGTGTGATTTTTGCTCATGTCAGCATAGCTGGGCTGGTTTCATCTATAGGAACTGCAAGTGTTGACTTTCACAGGTACAGGCTTCAGCATTTGCTTACTGCAGAATATTTTCCTGCTGTGGGTCACAGCCAAGTGTTCTGATAGTTCTGATAGCTGGAGCATGCCAACAGCTCAGATGTGGCGCCTGGTTGAACCCTTTGGGGCTAGGAGCACCTAGCACATGTCTGTTGGCACGTGCTCCAGTCACACCTTGGATTTTGCCCCATTTTCATTCTGATGGTCTGTCCATGCTCCTTGTTAGTGGACACGTGTAGTCCAGCTGGGATGATGAAGGACAAAATTGGTGCTACTGGGCATAATGTCTTCTTATTTAATGTAGGCCAAGAATCAGCTGTTCAAGACAGAAGCATTGTATCAGGAATGTGGAGAAATAGAAGGTTGATGGCATCGCCTAATGGGACGCATGAAGAGAACTGTACAGAGCCAGGTAAGACGGGAAAGCTTTGTACTTTTCTATAAGCTCTTGAGATGTATTGGGTAGTTTTGTCATGACCAAGCTGCAGTGACATGTAAACATCAGAGTTAAACTTAAAAAACCCCAACAAACCAGGACTGTTCTGTGTAGAAATAAGGTTTATTGTGTTACATAATGACATGATTTTATGTATCAAAGGCAAAAGGTAATGGTTCAGATAAAGGAATGTTCTGGGGTCATTGTGAGACTAGTGCTGACAATTCAGTTTCTATAGTCTTGTTCCTTCAGTGATTATTCATTTCTGTCCAGCTGACATGTGTATATTGCACAGGTCGTGAGACATGTGCTCCTCTTACAACTATGGGTAGCTAAACATGCAGTGTTTTAAATGTCATCTGAGCTCAGTGATTTATGTTCATTACCATTACACAGTTAATCATGGTTTGCTAGTTCAGTGATAAACTATGCATTCAGAGTAGGAATTTGTTTTGTGAAGCGGATCAGTGAGGTAAGTGATATGGAAACCCTGGAATCCGTTTTGCTTCAGGATGTCTATCTTGGCCAGGCAAGAAGAATTGATTGAGGGCAGGAATAGATGATGCATTTTAGTATCAGTGTTAGTCCACAATGCTTTCATCTTCCCATCTGTCTTTCCAGTGTGTATTTCCTTTCTCTCCTTCCTTGCCTCTGTGTGGTTTATGGTGTGTGGGAGATGAGACATTTTGCCAATGGCACTAGCCAAGTTAATTTAAGCTTCAAATTTTTTTTTTAATGTGACTGTTTGATCAACTCTGTGATCACAACGGAGTGTGTGCTACTGTTAGTCCCAGGCAGTAGGAGTGTTTGGAGCAGTATTCCTGCCCTCACTTACATGCTCGCTGTAATACTGAGGTGCCAGTTGTATAGACTGAGGATTGCTAGTGTGTGTATACACTCCTGAGAGAGGAGCAGAACATAGCTCTAAGTCTGTGGGTCCAAAAGTTTTAACTATATCCCCTGGATGTCCAAGAGCTTCCCTGTGCTTTTGTTAA
This sequence comes from Anthoscopus minutus, assembly GCA_013399455.1. Classification (NCBI taxonomy): domain Eukaryota; kingdom Metazoa; phylum Chordata; class Aves; order Passeriformes; family Paridae; genus Anthoscopus; species Anthoscopus minutus. The sequence continues at coordinate 10,712 of VWYI01025276.1, read as the reverse complement.
GAACTTCGTGGGTCGCTTTGCTGTGTTCTGCATCTGTAACCTTATGATGCTCTTGATATGTCTGTCAAAGTTGTTCGCAAACAAGAAAGAACACAAAAAGGACCTTTTGGAAGCACATAATGATTCTTGATGAATAGTAAGAAAACACTATTCTTTGCCACTTCTCTTTTGTTTTTCTCCATATACATGGATACAATGTGCATGTGATGTCAGTGTCTGAACACATACTTGGCAGCACAGTTGGAGTCAAGGCAGTGGAGGCCACAAAATTATAGAAGATAGATTAGAAAGATGCCTGTCAAAATTCTGGTGGAGACTTCCATTTAGCATGAATGAGAATTTTTTCATAATGGTACTATAAAATGACTATGGCAAAAACATGCTTGCATGTGGATTGGAATTCCAGAAGCAATATTGACTTCTTCACATGTTTAAAACAAATAGTTCCACTTCTTCCCTTCTTCTAAGGTCGTAAGATTAGTTTAAGAACAGTTGGAATAGATAAATACAGCAGATAAACACATAATTTTGATGTGCTTTCTGAAATTCAGGTCTCTGAGGTACTCTGTAACCATGAGAGATGGACACAAGGGAGGCCCAAATATGCCTCAGAATGCTAAAGTTTTAAGAAAAATATCACCAGGCTTGCATTAAATTGATAATTTCTAGTCACAGTAATGGTAGTAGCCTTTCTTTTAAAAAGTGTTTGTTCAGTTAGAACATAGATTTACAAATCAAATCTGTCACAGGATTGCAGTTGTAGCATTTTTAATAACTTCCTGTTATTCTGCAGTTATGTACTGCTTTTCACTGTGTATCTTCTGCAGCTGAAGGAGGAATTGAGATGCTTGTAGGAGTGACTAGATGCAAGCTGCAAATAAAGGGAACGTCTGAAAATTACTGAAGTTGGTGTTTGTGGTGCAAGAGTGGGTCTGTAAAAACCCATTATTGTTATTGCTGAATAACAACTTCTGTAGATTTGGGGTAGCGTTCTTTGTTGACTTTGTTTTTTGTTATTTTGTATTTTAGCGTATGAGATGTTGACTTGCTTTTTTTCTATTTATTTTTTTTCATTCTTATCTGGTAGCCAGGGATTGAGGTTTGCCATGTAACAAGAGGGTAGCAATGATTGAACACCTATCAAAAATGAGCAAGTAATATAGCTCGTCTCTGTAGGAATGTAGCTTGTGTAATCACATGACTACAGAGAGAGAAGTCCCAGGAAATGTCAAGAGACTTGATGGAGATTGCATAGAAGATTGGTGAGAGTGTAGATTTTTGGTTGGAATATGAATACATGGTTCCCTGTAGGCTCCTTTATGAGATGTCTTATTCTTACCTGTGTCTTTTCTGTGTGTGCTCTTAGTGTGAGGGGCCGTACAAATGCATGGCTGTGTATGGCAGTTTTCTCTTGTTGTGTATATGTTTTTATATGTGTGTTTAGGATACAAGAATTTCATACTTCCTTGAGTATGGAGGTTCTTGCAGAGAGCCTATTAATCCCTTGTATCATCGCTGTGCTCCCTTTTCATTAGCTTCCTACACAAGTCTGCAGCTTTACCTCCCTTTTTCCAAAAGCTTTCAATGAAGTTAATATATTTACCACTACACTCGATTTCCTTATGTGTAAGTAAAAAAAAATAATCTCAATTGTTAAAAATGGCAGCTATAGAAATTTAAGACCATGAGTTCCCTGCACTTCATGACCCTGCCAAGAAAGGCTCACCCTTTGTAATATATCTTGGGATAAAAACTCCATAAGCTTCTAGCAGTAATGTTAGAAGCTTGTAAGAGCTGCTATCTTCTAGAAGCTTGCATAGTCTGTGCTGTTTGATATTAGTCTCATTGGCTGCAGTAGATAATTTTGTATTGTGTTCTTCTGGAAACACTGATAATGTTTCTGGGGCATTGTATCAGAAGAGAAAAAATGCTAAAGTCTCAGCAGTGCTGCTGTTCTTTAAAAAAGAATGAGGGGACTCTGAAAGAGGACAGGAAAGTACACGTGTGTGTGTGTGTGTGTGTATATGTATGCAACTAGAGAAGAAAAGTTGAGGGTTTTGTATCAGAGGACTGATAATCTTGAATATCTTAAGAGGTGCTCCACATTTTTTCTGATAGTAATATTCTGCAGTCATGAAAGAGTTATAGATTGTCTCTATCCCATAGAAGCGAAGGAGCTGTAGGTCAGCTGCAGGAATGAGATGGAGCCTTGGGAGCACCAAGCCAACCTCTGTTCTAGTCTGGACTGAGACCAAATCCTCACCAGAGTTAATGTGCTCTGTGGCATTTTTCTATTAAAGATCATTCCTGGCTTTAAACTTCCCCGTTGTTAAAAGGTTCTCTGCTGTGGTAAGATACTGGTCTTTATATTGTCCTAGAGGCTGGAGGGCTTGAAGATTGTATATAGAAGGCTCTGGAATTAGAAATTTTATATGAGCCTGAGGTTTTTGAATTATGAATCTTATATTTATTTGGTATTAAGTAACTCTTTGGATATCTTCCTCTTGGAAGGAAACCAAACTACCTTTTCTTTATGGCTCTGCGTAGATTTCTGTGGGAGGAGGAGTTGACCTGACCCTCTCTTAAAGCAGAGAGATCAGAAAGAGGAGTAGTTGTCTCTAGCACCTTAACATACCTCATTAGTTTGCAACTGATTTTTTTGCCATATCCAAGCTCTCACTTCCATCTGCCATCAGCTTGCAAGCTTGCAGTGCCATCTGCCCAGAAAGTCTGATTTGTAGCTTCTCTGCTCCAATGGCTTGCCTCTTGTTTCAAAATGTTCTTATGACTCCATGTCCTCCAGAACTCCAAGTAACATTTCCAGGGCACCTACAAGGTGGGATGACTGTGTGTCATGGTGTTTCTTACCACATGCCTCCACTGGGGCATGTCAGGCTGTTAACAACTGATCCAGACCTTTTGCTGTTGTGAATATTTTCAAGTAATCACTGTATACAGATAGAATTTTTTTTTCTGTTAGAGGTGTGTTAATTAGAGGTGTATGGGAATATATTTCCATTGTCTACTGACACTAACCAGGGAGCAGCCTTGAAATAGGCAGTGGGATTTTCTTGCTTGTGGTTTGTTGAGCATGGACAGTTCATGGGCTATACTGACTTTAAATAGGTGGCGATTTGATTCAAGCATGTTCCTTCCATTGTTATTAGTGGGTAAAGATGAATTGTGGACTAGGGGAAACACAGGGTTAGCATTTCTTCCTGACCCATGCTGCATTTTTAGTTAAGCATTAAAAGGCATGTTGTAGCAATGCTTTATGTTCCTGCAGTGAGAGAGAAAGAATCAGTCCTCTGCAGTAAAGTGTATTTCTCAGTAGCATGTGTTTAGGTGAGTTTTGAGTCGGGATCAAAGTCATTAAGTTTCTGTATATTTTAGACTGTTTTAACCTTGGAGACTTATTTAAGATGTGATGCATTGTAGAGAAGGTATAGAAGCATTGTAGAGAAGGTATAGAAGTTTTAGATAGTTTTGTTAGTGTACCATAGAGAGAACAAGAGCCTGTTATTTTTTTCTACAAAAATCAATGACGACTAGAGAAGACAGAACTGACTCTTCCAAATAATTTTCCAAAGAGGCAGAAAATGTTATTTCTTGTACACTTGTAGTGAAGACGCCATAGGAACTACTGATTTCTGTTAGTTGTATTTAACAAACACAGTGCTTATTTAAATGCATAATTCTTAACATGCTGGACTGATGTATCCTTTTTTTCCTTGAACCTTATATACACCTTAATATATAAGATCATAAACTTAGTTTATCAATGCTGGTGGAATATGTGATTTTGTACTGATGTAAAATTTCTTTAAATGATGTGAAAATCTGTATTTCTTTTAAACAATGTGCTTGTGATCTTCCCCAGATCAAACTTCTGTTTTGTAGCAGGGATAAATGCCTTAGACCTCCACTTTTAAGGATGTGGTGTTAATAATTTCACTATAAACCTTTGTTTCATGAACAGCCTGAATTAGTAAGCTCAGCATGACCTGCATGTGCTCTTAGTATGCATTCATACAATACCCAGCACAGAAAGTTCATGGTCTCATTGAGATACTACAGAGAATTATTGTGTTCTGTTATGTTATTTTCAAATATTCCCCACGTGCAGATTAGTCAGACTTCCTCTCTGCCTTGATGCGTAGAATATGTACAACTATTTTAGTATGATAGATTTATTGATAGTGCATGCATATGAATTTAAAATATTTTGTTACTCCAGTGTGTTATGCCCTCAAAGACCAAGAAAGTTATCAGCCATAAACATTCTGTTTTCATGTTGGTCTAAAAGAAAATTAAAATGAAGAAAGATTCAAGAAAAAATTTCTTAGTTGCTTTATGGATATGGTATTTACATAGCATATAGGTGCACTGTCCTGTGAATGTGTATTTATTTAATTAGTTGAAAGACTTATTAATTAGCTAGTATGTATCTTATTTCTGTAGCTACTTGTCATGTGCTGGTTTTATTTGTTTTGGCTTTGCTTTGGGTTATTCTGCTTCACACAGTGACTCCCCATGTCCCTGTAGATGCCAAGTGGTAAACTTTATTGATTGTGATCTGATTTGTGTAGCTTCTGATTCTGGGGAAGATGTGTGACAATTTAAAACTACTTTTAGTGGGGTAGTTGATGGCAAATGACAAACATTTTATCACAAGTTTTTCTTATGTGATTGCCAAGGTCTCCTAAATCAGAATTCACACCTAGGTTGAGGTTGAACTTCTGACAACTTTGCATGGCCTTTGAGTATAAATATAAATGGTTATGCAGATAAGTGTAGTTGAAGTTAGTTGGGACAGGTGGTGGGGTTCTTCTTTGTGTTGGTTTTTTTTGTTGTTGGATTTGTTTGTTCGTCTGTTTTTATTTATGGTTTTGTTTGTTTCTGCTTTTTTTTTGTGAACCAGTGTCGGAAATGTGCTTTGATTGAACATAGAATTTGAAAAAAAATAATCCTTCTTTCTGAGCTATTCATTTTCCAGCAGCCTATTAAAATTGGCATCCGAAATACTAGAAAGAGATGAGACAAACATCTCTCTGTGCTTTGACTCAGCCTGCCAGCAGCATCCCCTGGAGAGCTGAGAACAGAAAATGAACTCCAGGGTAATTTATCCATTTTGCCAGGTATAGGGGTCAAGTTTGCTGGAAGCCGTTTAACACACAGTAAATTAACATCTGACAAAAATGCCATGTAGAGGTGTAGTAAACAAAGGCCAATTAAACATGTTAAATAGTATTTTCTTATGTTACTGTATATTCTTAAACCTGGTAGAAATATTACTTAATATAATCTTTATTTCATATGACTCAGATTTATTTACATTTGGCTTGGGTCCAGTTGAACCACACTGTGGATAAGGGCTTTTACAAGCTAAGTCTTTGCTTTGAAACCAAGAAGCAGGCCTGAAACAAAAATCCAATTTGTAATACAATTTTAAAATGTAGCCACTTCAGAACTATATTTAATGTCTGTGGACACAGGTTCATACTTGAAACATCCAGGCTGAATGCTCTGGAGAGCTAGACTAAGATCTCAAGTTTCCTGTATTAGCTGAGCTCTAGTATTTAGATATCTGATTTGCCTGTATTTCAAACCACATTACCTAAGCATTCCTCAGATATTAATGAAGTAATAGTGCAACATTTCTTTTTCTGTAACTGCAGATAGCTCAGGCAGAGAGAAACTGTGTAAATTATTGGCCTGATGTCAAAGAGGAAATATGTGACAGAATGAAATCCAGATACCTCAGTTTTGATTTAGGGTCCTGGAAAAATGATGTTTGGACTAGTATGACCTCCTGAAGTTCCATCCAACCTGAGTTGTCCTGTGATGTGGTATGGAAATCAAAAGAATTACATTACATTACTTGGGACATATTTGAAATTCTGAATTAGGGATTTCAAAATCAAAGCTAATGAGAGTTAGACATGCAGCTCTCCATGGTATTGCTGACTGACTCACCTTTAGTGGGGGATAATGTGTGTATATTTGGATATGTTCTTCTCCAGTATGACTGGGGAGATAGACCATTTTGTAGATATGTGCTCAATTTTCCACTTAGAAAATAATGCTGTTGGTATAAAAGCTGTGTTTAAATGTATCTATCCTTGTCCATGGCAATTTTGATTTCTCTGTCACCTTGTAGTGCAGCTGAGACTGAAAGCACTGCTGTCTTGCCTTGTATCACGTGCAGTTGTTACCAGACCTGACTTTGCTGTTGTAGGAAGTGTGTTGGAAAAGCCTTGTAAATCAGCCTGTGAGCATTAATCCATACTTCAGGGATTGGCCTAGCACAGTCTTTATGAGATTTTGGGTTGCTTGACAGATGCTAAAATGCTAGACTCATTTCTTCATCTCTGTGCTCTTGGTGTTTCATCAGTCAAACTTGGACTGCTGGTATGGAGGATTTGGACAAAACTCTACAAGCACAGAACTGGGCAGGGAAGTAGAGTGTGAAAAGCACTTGGGGGTAGAAGATTATCACTGGGAGCTGCAGGAGGGATAGAGAAATTTGGGGGTTGGAACTGTGTGGTAGAAAGACTAAAATGGTCCTGTCAGGCATCCTGGAGTTGTAGGATAGATGAAAGAGACATGTGAGTGAAGGGAGGCTGAATTTAGATGGTGAACCATGGGAGAATCTTGGGAATTGCAAGGCAAAGAAATAGGCCCTGGGAAGTAAGCAGAGAAAGTGATAAAAGAAAGTGAAAAGATCAAAATGTAGAGAGAGTGGTGTTTTGGCTGGGCAAGAAATACAGAATTTCATTATAATAGATTAATAAATTTCATTACAATAATTTATTACAATAAATTAATAAGTTTTAAAAATATTTGTTCTGCTAATATTTCTGATAGGAATCCTTATAATTGTTTTTTTTCTGAAGCAACAAAATTTTATTATAGGTATTTAGTTCTGTATTCATTATGCCAATGACATTTTACAGAATAGATGTGGTTACCCACATAGCAGGCTGGAAATGCTGCATGAGCCTGCTGACAATTCAACTGGTATCAGTCCTATTCTGCAGGGAGGAAAAACTTGCAGGCAATAAAGAGTGGTGGTTTTCTGTATGCTTTGAAGTTGACAGGCATTGAAGACATTCTGAAAAAAATGTAATAGTCTTAGAAACTGAGTTAACTTAATTCCTGCTGTAACTACTGGTAAACTGAAGTACAGTAGAGCAAACACTTCAGATTAGTACAGCAGAGCAAACACTTCATGCAGGTTACCATGTATATGTTGTCATCCAATTGTTTATCTTTTTTTTTTTTTCATCATGAGATTAATGGTTTAATGTTAATGACAGGTGGTGCATTAATGATGCTGAGAGTGACATTATCTACCCATAGTGAGGAACAGTGGTAAATGTGCCTTCCTGCAAGCAAGAAGAAGATGATTTAGACTCTGCCTGTTCAGTTTCCATACATACTTGTTGGAAAATTATCAGAGATTGCCTAAAGCTGATGAATTACTCTTCCCTTGCATATGATGCATTCAATTGTTTAGTGGGTTGAGGACAATATGATTGAATGTATTGCTATTCAAAGGTATTTAAACCTTCAGTAGAAGATGTAAGATATTCAGAAATGGTGAGAAACATTTAAACTTCTGGAATGGAAGTCCAGAATGAAATTTATGTTTAGAAGTTTGAATTAACTGAAATGTAGAAAACAGATTTATTACCCACTTTCCCCCATTTATTGTGAATCAGCTTGTGCTTTGAGGTTTGTGAGCTCCTAGACCAAAACTGACTCTTTGAGAGAGGCAGTTGTTTAGAGCCTTGGGGAGCATATCTGTGCTCCCTTAACTCTACCATCAGTACAGCCATGACAGTTTACAGCAGCTGAGGCTCTGCTCTACGCATTTAGTGCTGGATGGTGGGATGATGCTTCTGTTTTAGTTCTTTGATAAGAATTTTCTCCCTTTACTTTTCATGCCTTTGTAAAGGTTGCATTCTTTACTGATTATGTTATGCATTTTTAAATCCCTCCATAGGATCTTTTACTGCTGTTGCCTAAAATTGTAAGGTTTTTTTCTTACCTTCTGAAGCCTTTTGCAAGCCTTGCTCTTCCCTATTGCTGCTATCCTTTTTCTTCTTCCTTTACCTGCACTGGCACTTTGAGATGTTTCCAATGCCCATTTACCTTTTCCTGTTATTTTTATGCAGATGCTTCCAGAGCAGAAGGTGAAAGAAATGATCTGGAATTTTATCTCCTTTCCTGAATCTCACTTTGTGAGCCATGAGTACCATGGTGCTCTGGAAAACTGGCCAGCCAGGATTGGGTAGACAGAGAAGAAGTCAAAGCTAGCATATTGGCTAGTCCTGTTCCAGTGATGTTTTGCTAGTTGAGGGTGGGGGGTCCCTATAGAGCTGGAGTGTTGTCTGTCCTTGTTATGAGATGCCGTGATAGTCCCTAAGAATGCCTAATGAACATGACATGATCAAGGAAAAGAAGACTGAAAAAAGGCAAAGTGACTTACCCAAAGTCTCCAGCGAAAGTCAGTAGCTAAGCTCCATTTCGACCCCAAATAATCATAAATTGTAGCTGTATTAAGTTCATTGAGCCTGAAGCTGTTGCTGCTGCCACCATCAGTGGTCCTTCCTGATCAGCTGGTGATTTAACTCTTTTATTGTGATGAAAGATACAACTTTTCACAGAAAGTAAAGCATTAGCACTTCCCAGCTAGTTAAAACTGGTAGCCCAATGCTATGCTACAGAGCACTTGTGATTTCTTCATGTCTTCCACCTAGAGGGATAAAAAGCCTTGGAATATATAGATCTTTTTAGTTGCTCCCTAGAAGGGGGTGAGAACATTCTTGGCTGACCTGTCTTTGGGCCACTGCTCTCCACAGAGAATGGAGATGAAAAATTGTGACTAGGGAGGTTGCAGATCTCTTCTGTGGTGATGTACTACCACTGGGAAATGCGTTTTGGGACTGCTGTGTGAGAGGGACTGTGTAAAGTGCCAACACTCTGTTGCTTTACCAGGAGTAAAATGAAGACGTCTTGATGCTTGCAGGCTGGGAGAGGAAAGAAAATGGTCAGCAGCGTTTTCTCATGTGTGAACAAACCTGTGTTTGTGCTTGACTCAAAGGTCTTTGAATTTTTTTTTTTTAATTTCATGCACGGTGAGGGGGGAGGATAACTTTTGAGTGCAGAATATGTACTTCAGATTTGAAGGTAATCAGTTAATCAATTGTGTTTTCAGTACCTATATGTTTACTATAGTTATTTGGTTGTGCAGGATTGTTTAGTAATAGCATGTGAT
>VWYI01025272.1:18535-66132 GCA_013399455.1 Anthoscopus minutus | reverse complement strand
GTATCAACCAGAAACATTGTCTCTGGTATTTTTCTACCATGTTCCTAAATGTAAGGAGATATTTCAAATTGCAGAACCAGTGCGTGATAGTTCATTGTTGCAAACTGTAAGCGACCTTTTCTTTTTAGGGATTTTTTTTGTGTGTCTGTACCTGCTGGGAGTTCTAAAAGATGTGTGTGTCTTCTCTGTATCATTTTTCCCAACACAGTATGTGCAAATAATTCTGATGAAAAAGTTGCTCATCTCTGTGGCCCAGGAACATGGTTGACACCATTTCTTCAAGCTGTCTACCTCTTTGTACAGTACATAATCATGGTTAATCTCCTGATTGCATTTTTCAAGTAAGTATTTGCTAATAATTGGACAAGTGTCTATCTCATTGCCTTGACAAGATAAGAACTGATGACAGCTCAAAGCAATCCCATTTCCTGGAAGTTTTTCCAGGTTCTGAGGCTGGTCTGTGTCTCTTCCTCACTGCAGGGCCATGGCTAAGTCAGTGCAGTGTGTGATGTGACTGGTTCACACCGCATCTCTGAGGTCAGGGGAATCAGCAAGGAAATTTGAAGGCATTTTTTTTAACTTCTCTTTGTCAGAAAACAAACAAAATTGTTTGTCTTTTTGACTGTTGTTCCTAAATTCATTTAATGTTCTCCAGTTAATTGGGTTCAATTGTAGTAAGTTGTCTTTTATAATTCTCTGCAAGTCTTTAATTTATGGGCATAAGCAGCTCATGAACAGTGAAGGCAGACTGCAGAATTAACATGATGTGACATAAAATTCTGGGTTTCATTAGAAATAATTAACTCATTCAAATAACTTCAGTAAACTTGAAATTTCATCTCAGAGTAATTTATTTCTGATTAAAGATACTGAGATACCTGTTAGGAGAATTTCTTTAGCCCTCTCCTTGCTCTGGATCATGGTGTTCTCTTGAATTTGTTTCCAACTTCCACAAAAATAATTTTGCAGCAAAAAACAAGTTTATGCTTTTGTCTCTTACTTAACTGGCTTCAGAATTCAAGATTGTTATCAAAGTGTTAAAAAAACAAGTGATCCAACAACCACTAAACAAACACCAACAACTCCCACCACCCCAAAGACCATCTTGACGTGTAAATATTGTTCTGTTCCCTTTCAGCAACGTGTATTTACAAGTCAAGGCAATCTCAAACATTGTGTGGAAGTATCAGCGCTATCATTTCATTATGGCTTACCATGAAAAACCTGTTCTGCCTCCACCACTGATCATTCTTAGCCACATGGCTTCCCTGTTCTGCTGTATATGTAAAAGAAGAAAGACAGACAAGACTTCAGATGGGCCAAGTATGAACAGTTATCCAAAAAAATTGCAGTCATATTTCTGATATGGTTAAAGCAAAGTGTCAGAAAAGCACTATGTTCTTGGTTATAATGTCTATTTTGAAAAAAGTCAAAGTGGGTCTTAATTTTATGTGTTTTCAATATTGATAATTCTTTTGAAAATCACCATGCTTTTCTCAAGAGTTTAGTGCCAGCCCCATGAAATCTCCAGTAAAACTAACCTAGCACACAAACAAACAGATTAGATTTCTTGTTATTGCTAATGGAGATTTTTTTCTTTCTGTAAAACTACTTTTTAACTTTTAAGAAAAATGAAATCCAGCTAAGGAATCTAGCTTCTGCCTCAAAGATAAAGGGATTAAAGGGTAGGATTGTAAGGAATGATAATATTGCGCATCCTCTGGTCCTCTCAGAATTACTATTTTTATTTTATTGTGAATCTTTGACCTTGAACTTTTTTTTGCAATGAGAGAGGAAGGGTCTTAGGTGGCCCTCTGGTAGCATGGTTGGGTTTTTTGTTTGTTTGGGTTTTTTTGGTTATTTGTTTGTTTTTGGTTTTTCATTGTTAACATCCTTGTAGAGTTGTGACTATTAGTTTTCAGCCCCTGTACAACTTCACTACATATGTGTCATCTGAACTATTGATATCTCTTTAGAACTTTTCCTCACAGAAGAAGATCAGAAGAAACTTCATGATTTTGAAGAGCTGTGTGTTGAGATGTATTTCAATGAAAAGGATGATAAATTTCATTCTGGAAGTGAGGAGAGGATTCGAGTCACATTTGAACGGTAGAATATTTACAAGTAAAATTTTTGAATAGAGAGAACTTTTATAGGATTTTTTAAATGTACTTTAAAGGGGGAGAAATGCAACTCAAGAACATAGTGTCTGCAAATTTTTTATGGTATCTTTCCATTGCTGTGCAGAAACTGATAATGTGATTGATGCTTCTTGATCTATGGAAGCAGTCAGTAAACTGAGGCAATCATATTATTTAGTTTCCCATGATGTTTTAAGAAACTGGTGCTGTAGGCCTTCTATTGATAGCTGGTTTAATTCTGTGATTCAGGAGTCTGTACAAAGGTTGTACTATAAAACAGTCCAATGCTATCGTATTATTGTGACATTTCAAAGTTGTTTTTCCCCCCCAATTAAATGGACAGAAAAGATTATAATTATGTTCCTTTTGCATGATTTCATATCTACCTCATAATTTGATTTTTCTTAGGGTGGAACAAATGTGCATTCAGATAAAGGAAGTTGGTGATCGTGTCAACTACATTAAAAGGTCATTACAGTCTTTAGATTCACAGATTGGCCACCTCCAGGATCTGTCTGCTCTAACCGTGGACACTCTGAAAACACTGACTGCACAGAAAGCCTCAGAAGCTAGCAAGGTTCATAATGAAATCACCCGGGAATTGAGCATTTCAAAACATTTGGCACAAAATCTCATTGACGATGGCTCTCTCAGATCATCTGTGTGGAAAAAGCACAGCATTGGAAATGTCTTTGGTTCTTTTCCACAAGGAGGCCTTGAGAGCAATAACGCTTTACTCTGTAACATTTCCATCCGCGATGACAAAGAATTCCAACATAAGACAATTGGTCAGGAGTTGGCTCTGGTTCCCCGAAGAGAAGAAAAAAACTTCCAAGAGGCAGGTTCCTCAGGCAGTGCCTTATTTTCAAATGCTATTTCCCCTCCAGAACTTCGCCAACGAATACAGGCTGCAGAGATCTCAAAATCCACTAGTAAAAGTAAAAAACTAGGCAACTCATCTAACAGCATGCCGCATGTAACATCCCCGACAACAAAGTGTTTTGTTAGCACTCCATCTCGACCCAGTTGCAAAAGTCAGCTGGATTCTTCAGCAAAGCATGAAGAGACTGTTTTCTCTAAGGCTACAGAAGGAGATAATAATGTAGAATTTGGTGCATTTGTGGGTAAGTATAACAAAATAGATTCTGAATGTCCTGAAGTCATTATTAGATGCTCTTATCCTCTTGCTTCTGGCTCTGCTTGCCTTGCTTTCACCCAAGCTTGTGTTGAAAATGGAGGATACGTTAATTGTGGTTTTATTCATGATGAGAATGACACTAATGATAACTACAGCTGCAGAGTTGACAAAAGTGCTCACCAGTCCCCTGTCAAGTTAGCGAAGAACAAGCCCCAAACGAGGTTCTCTTTGTCAACGGGCGACTTGACGTCAACAGTCAACTGTGGCGGCTCACATGGAAAATTGAATATTAAAGATGAACTTTCCAAAAGTCAGCATGTCCATGCAATGGAACTGCAAACCCAAGATTTATGTTCTAACATCCTTATGGGACTGCTTCATAAACTGTGGACCAAATCTAAGCCACAAGGTTTGACTTATCAAGAATTGTATGGTATTTTGGGTGTATTCCGGTTGCAGGTGACTTTATTCTACCATTTTGCTCTGCTTTTTTTGCATTTAACATCTCTAATTTCCCTATGTTGCTTGAATGTTTTTTTTAACTGAAATTATAATTTCTCCATAATTCTGTCACATAGACAATATTTTTCTGAAAAACATTATCCAGTTGTTTAGTATAGCAGTTTTGGGCAATTAGCAGCTGTACAACTTGGTACGGGCACTGTAGACAAACCTTTTGTGACTCATTATAAAGCTCCTACCTTCTGATTGCACAAATCAAAAATATTGTCTATTTCTTGACGTAATTACAGAACACTACTCAGGCTGATGGAGTCCTGGACAAATATCTTTGTGGTATCTGTGTCAAGCTGAGGGTTCCTCCTATACTGTATTTCTAAACACTGTTACAGCTGGGATCTTCCACTGTTGCCTAGGCTAAGCTATGTTGGGGCTGTCATTTTGGAAGCTTCCAAAGTCCTTTAATTCAGTTTAGCATTTTGCCTCCCCTCAAGTTCTGCTTAACAGTACAGAGGTGGATGGTTTTGGTTAGTTACCTGCATATGTGAATGGCAAAAACAGTGGCAGATCCATTGCAAAAAACAGGTGTGGGTTTACTAACTGATCCCTGTAAAGTAGATAATGCTTTAAGTATGCTTAGTGTTTAGTAGAAGATTGTAATCTGGCATTGTCAGGTTGCCTGCAGAGGTGTTGTCTTGCTCTAGTTGTTTAGGGATGTCTCAGTGTTTTCCAGAGATTTGCTGAGGTTGTATAAATTTAAATCTCTAGACAAGAGTTTATTCTACCGCTGTGAAACTTGGATTTCTAAGAAGTTACTTACATTAGCTGTTTGTGGTGCCTCATGGTTGAAAACAGAAAGCAAGGCTAAACAGAAATTATAGACAGTGATTGTACAACTCTTACCTAATCTTTAAATGTACTTCACCACTAATAACTTCGAATACTAACTATACTTATTTACTGCAGCCAGATTTTTTGTATATGGTCCTCTGACATCTCTAGCATTTAGAACATACCCTTCATTTTTACTGTCTACAATTTACAACACTTGTGATACCATGCAGGTTTCAATTGTGAAGCCAAGTAGATTTTCATTCATTATAAAGCCACATACTTGGGAAAATTCTGAAAAGTATTTCTTGCAACTGTGAGGGTGAAGGGTATATTGTAAAAGCTACCTCCAGGAAACTGTCTACTTTCCCTTCACTTGTCATGCATACATAAAAGTACTGTAATCCAGGCCTTGTTCCTTTCCTGTGAGGAGCATACGCTTGAGTAATTTAAAATATTAGCTTTACTTTTTGGATTGTGATGCTCCACACCTCAGTGTGGGAAAGGCAACAGTTTGATATTGTTACACTGACCTTTACCTTAGTGTGTTTGTAATGACTTTCCTAGTGCAAACAGGCACACAGATCTTAGGAGGTTTGTAACCCTTTGCTATGGTGATGCAGACTATTGGCATGGTCAGAACATTGGAGGTTGCCTTTGATTTTGAATATTCTTTTTGAATTCACTGTGTCAAAGGTCACAGAGACAGCATGGACCTACAGCGGTTCAAAGAGGCAGCCAGCAAAATGAAGGAAAGAAGTGCTGATATTGAGGTAAGCATGAAAGGCTTTATCAAATATGTTCATGGAGATAACTGTAATGTCACAGTATGTTTGGAAAAGTCTAAGACCAAATATGAGCAAAAAACTTAGACATTCCTTGCAGACTGCACTTTGCATCTGTTTCATGATTAAAAAAAATTCCGGTGAAAACTCATGCCATCAATTTATGCTACATATAATAGGATAGTAGTGAAATAATAAACAAGCTCTGAGGTTATGAAAGCTAAGATGACTGCAACTATGAATTGAGATTAAATTAAGTATCTTATAATCAGTGTTTAACTAAATGTTTTACACTCAAAAATTTCAGCATCGGCCTTTAGGAAGACTAGAGTGATTTACATTATTATTTATAGAGCAAGATGACAGTGTATATAGTTTTCAAAAGTGAAAAAATTTTTCATTATGCTTCTAAGAACAAAAAACTTCTTAATGAACTGGTCATAAATGAAAATGAATAATTTCCATTTCCTTAAAGAATAATAAAAATTACTAAAATGTAAAAGTGACTTACCATAAACCTGCTTTCCAAGTACTATAGTGTGTGTGTATATAGATATATATATGTATATGAAAGGAAGTTTTTGCCATGTAGCTGTTGCATTAGTACATGCAAATTACTTTTTGCAGTTATCATGCATTCAGGGGGGAATACACCTGAGAACTGCATTATTTGCAGTACTTCTATGCTGCTGAGTTGCTTCTGAACCTTTTCATGAGGATAATGTGTGAAAGTTTTTTGTGTGTATTTTTGGCACAGATTTTTTTTGTGTTATTGTTAACGATTTATTTTGTTTCTTGATTAGGAGCAGCAGGAAGACTTCAAAAAAGCTATATTAGAGGGTATAGAGACAACCAGACTTCAAGTAAGTAAAGCTAGTTTCCATTTATTAGGGCCATTATTTTAACAGATTCTAAAACTATTCTTTCCAGTAAAGACATGGGTGTCTGTTCTTATCTCATTAGCTGTAACTGGATGTCTCTTTGACAGAGGTCTAATAAATAGTTCCAGTGTTTAGGGATGTAAAGAAATAGTTGTTATGCACACAACCACACATCAGATACACATTTTGGACGCACACACACAGAGGCCTGTGTATGTGTTCATGTGTGAGGAGTGTATTCTGTAAGAGGAAAGGGTGAAAAAGGGTGGTAACAACTTCCTAACTGTTATAATTTTAGGAATCAAAAGCAGAACACAATGACATTTTATTCAAGTAACCACTGCAGATAACAGATGAATAAGCCTTATGCCACTCTACACTCAGTCCTACTTTGTCATGAAACCACCTTTCTCCTTTTTTGCAAAATAAATATTTTGTTGTCAAAAGTTGACCATCGTAGTACATATTCCAGGAATGTGTAATCGCTACGAAGGAGTATGTCCATTAGGAAATTGCATTCATAATCCAGAGGATTTTATGTGGCAGGAGTTTACTACATTTTGTTGCTATTTTAAGTGGGTGCAAATTGAAATTTAGTTTCTGCCAGAGCCACATTCTTACATAAGAATTGGTAGCCAACAAAGGCACTAAACATGAGCTGAATGCAGTGCTTGTAGTGATCCAGTGTAACTGATGTTGCTGTAGTTGTGTCCTATTGTAACATTCCCTTGCAAGAACTCTTCTGGTGTGGGTCAGGAGTCTTAATGTGTGCCTGAAAATGTTAAGCTAGTGGCTACTGTGAGAAGGGCAATTTAACTGAATTAATGCACTCAAATTATGCATTTCTGTGCAGTGAGGTATGTGAAGTACATCCAGAAATTTTGAAGAATCCTGGCCAGTCTTAATAAAGAAAAGTTGGGGAGATTGTGTTCCATAGTAGTAGTCGAAAGCAAAAATGGTAATGATTACTGGTAAACATAATTTTTTTTTTTTTGGTAGGGTCTTCAAACTGACAGTGGTCTACAACAGTCCAGTTCTTATGGTGGGTTCACTGACCCCTTGACAGCCCACTCAGAGCAGTGTAAGTCTGGTCTCTGTTCAGATCCCCTAGTGCTGTCTCTAACATGCCTTGCTAATGGGTATCCTAACAGGATGTAAAGGAAACACAAATGGTTAAATCATCCTGAAATATTTTTGTGTTTGGTAGTACTTGAATCTTCTGCTTCTTGTGGTTCTTGTAGCCATGCCAGCTCAGTTCTGTTACCTTGTATTTGCCACAGCCAGCCAGACTTGTAAAAGGCAAAGTGATCTAGTTAGGACTGCAAACTTCTTTTAATGTTGTGGGTCAGGCTTGTTTCATGAGGGCTGTGTTAAGGTGGCTACTTGCTTGCTACAGTGACAGCTGCCATTCTTTGTCCAGTTACAAATCTCCTTTGTTTGTAGTGTACAGCAAGAGCAGGAGAGCATCGAGTGAAGATGCTCAGCAAGTCGACTCCAAAGCAGCCTTACTGACGGTTTGTATCAGCCTTTTGTGACATTCTTGAGCAGAACTAGAAGGTGAACAAATAAAGGAGAGGAAACAGATAAAGAACAATACTGATTTGTGGACTTGCTCGTTCTAGGAGGCAGCAGGAGACCTGTTTTCACTAAGGGAAGAAGTTGTGTATGTTCTTGCTGTAAAAATCTGTGCTGCTTTCTGTTTGTAGAAAAAACCAAAATTCTTTTCTTTTAAGGAAAAGAATTACTTATATAATCCATAAACAGTAGTGAATATAGAGCCTTATTTATTCTTTTAATTGTAGTTACCATTTCTTGGTTGTATTTGGGTGTCTCCATTTAAGTGCAGTTCAGTACAGCCTGGTTTATTTCCAATAAACAGGCTCTACTCCAACAGCTTAAAACACATTACCACTCTACCTCCAACTGAATATACTGTGCTTTATTACAAAACTGAAGGCCTCTCTGGTTTTCCTCTCCTTTGTTTTAAAGGATTGGCTACAAGGCAGACCTTCAAATAGCAGTCAAATGTAAGTAAGCTTTCTACTAATGGAACATTTCTATCACTCTGTATTTTGATCTGTTTTTCTTTTTGATTGTCTTTGGCTATAGTGGTATTTAGTTGCATTTAATGAGAATAAGACCCACGAAGTTTTGAGTTTTTTTCTTCTAACAAATAACCAAATGTATTCACTGGAATCATGGAATCATCATAGAATGGTTTGGGTTGAAAGCCTCTCCCAGCCTAGCTCTGGAGCAGAGGGGCTCCAGCCCTCAGAGTATCTTTGTGGCCTCCTCTGGGCTCTCTTTAACAGACCCTTCTCACTTGAGGGCCCCAGAGATGGGAACTGCTCCAGCTGGGATCTCTCACAGCAAAGCAGAGGGGCAGAATCACACCCCTCACCCTACTGGTCACTCTCCTTGGGATGCAGCCCAGGACTGAGTTGGCCCCCTGGGCTGCAGGTGCTCACAGGTGGGTCAGGTTGAGCTCTCATCATACTTTAACAGGCTCTGTTTAGATTAATGGTGTCACATGTTGGAGGGCAAAATGTGAAAATGACTGTGTTGACACTTAGTGAGCAGCTCACTTCCTGGCAAAGGTCTTTACCCCACTTTCAAACTGTAACCACCTCTGAAATTATGCAGACATTGCTCTTGTTAACAATTACTCCCTGAGTTAACTGTTAAAGCCATTACCTTATTTATCTGATAACAGAAGGGTAAGCTGTTGTGAACAAATTTTAATTAAAGCACCTCTGTGGGAAAGAGCTCTTGTGATGCAAACTTTACATAATGTTGTGCATGACTTGGAGGTATTTAAAGTGTAGCTCTAAAAACATGAGATTACTTAACAGCTTTCCATTACTATTTTGTAATTAAGAAACCTGTACTGCTCTTGAAAAATAGGATAACAGGATAGAAGTGGTACTGTGAGGTTAACAAGGTGACCTAGGATGATGTGTCAAAATCAGGGAATTCAGAGTGAGTTTTGAAGATGATTGTTGTTTTTGTGGCATTTCACAGGCCATCAGAAGAAGATGCATTGAATGGTAAGTGTTCTTTCTCCTCTAAAGGTGAGAGATACTTATGTATAACCAAATGCTTGGGTGCTGTATGGGAATGTATTTAATTGATGGTAATTTGGAATTTATTGGACACACAAAACTCTTGAGGTTTATTGTTTGTTGCTTTGTTTTTTGGTAAACAAACAGCCTAGCATTAAGCACTACAATTTGTATTTTTTCCCCTGAGGTACTAAAGACTTAAGTGGAATATTTAATTTTCTTCACAGCAGATCCTTTTCAAACTGTAATTACTTGGCAGTTGATATTTATGTGTGGTATTTTAGTATGTAAGTTAGTAGCAAAAGTATCTCTTCTTTTCTTCCTTTTTCTCCTTAATTTCTTTTCAGGTATTGCTTCTCCTTTCAAGCCTATCATGGATATCAATTACTATTACTCAGGTCAGTCCCTCTTATGAACTAATGTTTGTCTTTTGAATGACATTTATAAGATCCTTCAACCAATGCTGTAATTTTCCTCTAGCTGTAGAAAGAAATAACCTGATGAGATTATCACAGAGCATTCCATTCACTCCTGTGCCTCCAAGAGGTAAGAACTGTATTTCTTGTTGCTGGTTCCCTGTGGTCTTTTGGGGAAGAAAAGGAAACCTTATATGGATTCTAATTTGGTTTGATCCTTCTGATATAGAAGGATCAAGGCAAAGTTCAGAGTTTCTCACAGCAAGTGTGAAACTGAAGTCTTAATGAACTAAAACAAGTCTAGTCTCTGTCTCAGAATGCTCAGAAATATATGTGAGGATGACACCTTTTCTAGGGCAACTCACTTGATTATGAAATGTAGATTTAATTATAGTTGTCCTCAGAAGTGGTGTTACAGTGATGGTAGTATTGTACTAACAGTTTTATAGCAAACTATTCTGGAAGGATTCCATTCAGTTGTCTTCATTTGTTTGAACTGTGAACAAACATTTATTCACTGTTCTTAGTGCTGTTTGAACAGTGTCATTAATAAGTTTAAATAGGAGGACAAATTTTGCAGCTCTGTGTAAAAAGCTGCAGAGGGGTCATCCCATTGGACAGGTTACATTTTTTGTTAATTCAAAATGTTTGTTATGACTCTTAATACTGCAGCTTGTTGTAAGAAATGGTGGGGTTTCAGTACTTTTAATTTTAAACTTGGAAAATTCAATTCAGTGATTGCCTTTTGTGCTGCGTGGCAGGTGAACCAGTCACTGTGTATCGCCTTGAAGAAAGTTCTCCCAGTATCCTGAACAACAGCATGTCTTCCTGGTCACAGCTGGGGCTCTGTGCTAAAATTGAATTTTTAAGTAAAGAGGAGATGGGAGGAGGATTACGTCGAGCTCTCAAAGTTGTATGCACGTGGTCAGAATATGATATCCTGAAATCAGGACATCTTTATATCATCAAGTCTTTTCTTCCTGAAGTTGTGAATACTTGGTCAAGCATTTATAAGGAGGACACTGTGTTGCACTTGTGCTTGAGAGTAAGTTCTGTCTTTGACAATTATTAAACATAAACAGGCATTATATGTTAAACAGGAATCATTTTCCCACCTTTAAACTAGTATATACTTCCTAGAATAAGAAAATAAGTTACTCTGGGGTTCTGTATGAACAAAAGGGTTAAAATCTGCTTCAGGATGGCTTATTTAATCGAAGAGCTCAAATTCTTAAAATACAGATAAAAGTAAAAAAGCAACTGATCTGTTACCCTGTCTTGGAGAATAGACACTGCTCCCACTGCCTGCTTGGCTCTCTGCTGTTTCCTGTTCTGTAATGCACTAATGAGGTGTGGGTTTGACTCACAGGAAATTCAGCAGCAGAGAGCAGCACAGAAACTCACCTTTGCATTCAACCAGATGAAGCCCAAATCCATCCCATACTCTCCAAGGTGAGTGTATTTAAACTGCTGTTATATTGCTTGCTTTTGGCTCAGGGGAATGCCTACAGGGTTGTTAACAGATGCATCAAATGTATTAACTCAGATGTGGCTACGTCTTGGAATATTGCTGTGAATGTGGCAAGCAGAATTGTACTTGGCAGTATTTTCCACTGGTATTTTCTGCACTGATTCTAATCTAGTGTGATCATCTAAATGGCTTTGTATAATTGTTTAAAAGTATAAATTGTTAGTAAATCAAATAAAAATCTAATAGTAATGATAGATCTCTGTTTTGGAACTATATTCATTAAGTGTACTTTTTACTAGGTTCTTGGAAGTTTTCCTGTTATACTGCCACTCTGCTGGCCAGTGGTTTGCAGTTGAAGAGTGTATGACTGGAGAGTTTAGAAAATACAATAACAACAATGGTGATGAAATAATCCCAACTAACATGCTGGAGGAGGTTATGCTGGCTTTCAGCCACTGGACGTATGAGTATACAAGAGGAGAACTGTTGGTATTAGATCTGCAAGGTAATGTGCTGACTTAGAAACTTGGATTGGGGCCAAGGTATATGTGGGTTTTTCTTTTGATAGCATTTTGTTAAGAATTTGTATGTTTTTAATAAACAAGCATTATTTAGTGCTTCTTATTCTAGTTAGTTTGGATCTGCAATTTTCTTAATCTTATAACAATAAAGATTGGAAAAGACCTCCAAGATCATCGAGTCCAGCTTTAAAACCCAGCACTGCCAAGTCCAGCACATACCATGTGCCCAGAGGCCACCCCTAAACAGCTTTTAAATCCCTGCAGGGATGGTGCTTGCACCACTTCCCTGAGCAGCTGTTCCAGTGCTTGGCACCCTTTTCAGTGAATACATTTTACCTCGTATCCAACCTAAACATTCCTTAGTGCAACTTCAGGCGTTTTTCTTGTCCTGTTGCTGGAAACCAAGCTCCCTGTGGCTACAGTGTCCTTTCAGGTAGTTCTAGACAGTGATGAGGTCTCCCCTGAGCCTCTTCTTCTCCAGGATAAACACCCCCAGCTCCCTCAGCTGCTCCTCACAGGACCTGTACTCCAGATCCTTCATCAGCTTTGTTGTCCTAATATGGTATTAAATCTTACAGCAACACAGAGAATGTAAATATATACATCTTTTCCTAATGAAATGTGCCATAAAAAAATGCTACTTTTTGGCACATTTGTGGAGTGCCAATGTGGTGAGCTGGTTTTATCCTGAACTATGTGCCAGATATTCTGGCAGTAAGAACTGCATAGGAGATTTTTCTCATGGGTGAAAACTCAAGCCCGGAAATGCAAAAAAAAATATGGAAGAAATCTGAGAAATACAAAGTGCTTGTTTAGGAGGAATTTTCTAAAGGTAGAGAAACGTGTATAGTTTGGGTTGGGTTTGTTGTGGGATTTCTCCTGTTTTTATTCTTGGAGAAGCTGAGAAGTCATAGCTAAGGATTCTAAGGCTTTTTAATATTAATATACTTATGTAATCAGTAGTGTATCAGATTTAACTTTTTCTTCATGTGCTATCTGAAGGTGTTGGTGAAAATTTGACAGATCCCTCTGTGATAAAAGCTGGGGAAAAAAGGTAAGGGTAAAGAAAGGCTTAAGTATTATAAAATTTTCATTGGAAAGAGAACATGTGCAAGTGACATTTATATGCACTTTGTTTCTAAGGTCATATGATATGGTGTTTGGTCCGGCCAATTTGGGAGAAGATGCAATAAAAAACTTCAGAGCAAAGCACCACTGTAATTCCTGCTGCAGGAAACTGAAACTTCCTGGTAAGAGCTGCAGTAACTTCTTCTGAGACACTTGTGTCATGAGATGTTGCATGACACATAATGAAATAGTCAAAGCATGCTCTGAAAGTGGAATAAGTAATTATCAGTTTTGTAATTTTACTTTAGGCTTCTGATAGCACTTATGATAAAAACATCCCTTTTTTGACTGTAATTTCCTGGAATTCCTCTTTACACGTGCATTTGCATGCCCAATTCCTTGCTAGACGTTCATGCCCCATTCTACTAGCTCAAGAAATAATAATCATCATGACTTTGTTCTGTTTGTACAGATCTGAAGAGGAATGATTACACACCTGACAAGATCATATTTCCTCAGGACGATGCTCCTGAATTGACAATTCAGCCTGGAAGCTGCACCAAAGATTCTGATCCGGCCAATTCTATTCGCCTGATGCTCTGATGATGTGACCAACTCAGTGGCTTCGTTCAGACCTCGTGGAACCTCACAAAGTTGTCACATACCTTTCCCTCACTATAATGAAAAGAAAGACTTGTCAAAACAAGGGTTACTGTCTTACAAGTGGAATTTTGGCTGGTCCATAATCTAAGGATTTTATGACTTGTGATAACCATCTACAGAGCAGCGTGGCAGCTGATCATCCTAAAGGTGGAATAATTACAAGTATTTAAGATGTGCTTTTAAAGGGGCTTTTTAAGCAGAAAGTTTTATTTTTTATTTTATTTTGGTTTAGTGGAGGATTTTCTTCCTGTAGTTCTGTGGTGGGAAATATGCCTACCACCAAAAGGATTTTGGTAGTTGATGTTTTAAGGTGAAGCATTTGCCTTTTTGGCATTTGTCTTGCTGTCAATGAGCAAAATCAGGAGAAAGCACCTACCTCTGTAATGCCAGAGTATTCTTAGAGTGTTTTCGGAAGTGTTCCACTAATATTTTCTCACCAGGTGTCTTTTAATCTGGCCTTTTGAAGAGGACAGAGCCAAATGAGGCGGATATAGGATGCCAATAGACTGAAGTTGAAGGTAGGAACTTGATCTGTTCCAAAAGAGAAAGAGAATCTCCTGAATCAGGATTCTTTCAGCTTCATAACTGTAAAACTGGGCTTGGTTGTTTTTGTTTTGTGAAATAGAGCCTGAATTGTGCATAATGAAATTTCTTGTTTTACACATTTCAATTTTATCAAGTCACTGTCAAATAGTAACAAAGCCATGATAGACTGGTATAATCATATTTAATAGAAGAATTAGTTTGTGCTGGTCCAAATAAGTTGCCTTGTAAGAACACAAGTTGGAAGTGCTTTCCCTTGTACGTATGTAGTGACTGCTTCAGAAGCTCTGCCTTCCAAAGATCTCCTAAAACCAGTATATCGAAGCCGAATGTACACATAACTTGTAAATGTATTTAAAATTGTGTAGAAAACATCTTTATTGTTATGTTATTTGTGGTACTTACTTAAGAGAGATTGGGTTTGGATTAGCATTGTGTAAAGTACGGGAGATTGCAATGCACCTTCATGCCAATAAAATCTAATTTAACTGTCCCAAATACTGTTGAGCATTCAGCAAGAGAAGAACCTGTTGTCCAACTGAAGTTTCATGCTGCGATTTTTTTTGTTACATAGGTACTAATTTGTAATTTTTAATTAAAAGGGCAGTATATAGCTCTATAAATTTTTTATTCAGTAGTGTATCTTATAGATACAGACCTAAGGCACGAACACAATAGTTGTTTAAATGGTGTTTTATGTTTGATGGGGAAAGGTAAAATGTTATAAGGATATAATACTGTATACATTTTGTATATCATTAAATCTTTAAAGAATCTAAAATAAATTTATTCTTGTTTACAGACTTCTGCTCTCTGTCTCAGTCTGAAAGGTTATTTTGGTGCATTTAAGTAACTCTTTATGCAGAAAAGTAGAAATTCCTTTGCTGGATCAAAGCAGTTGTTTGCCTTTGAGGTATCACAGATTTGGCCAACACTGGACACTAGGGAAATAAAAAAGTGAAAACTGTCATAGTTGTCGAACACATGTGAGGGGATTAATGGGAAAATGAGTCAAAAATAGCTCTTTACAGTGTTGACTTAGGAGCTGCTTCTTAAGAGATGCCTGAGTGCTTGCTGGGAGGGAATGGGCAGATATTTGAGATGTACTTGCACCCTTCTAATGCCAAGTAACAGCAGCACTGAGTCAGTCACTGCAGTGGTTCTGCAAATTGAGAGAGATTTCTAAAGGAGTCTCTAGTGTTTTGAAAGTGTGACCAAATTTCAGTGTATGAAAGAGGAAAACATTTTGAGAAAATTGTAGGTAAAAGCTAGGAAACTTTCTGTTTCTTGACACATACTTAACTACACACAGTTCTTAATTATTTTTGATTTTACTGGTCTTCAGTAGTTCTGCCTGTGACTCATTTTTAGCAAAATAAACAGATGTGACCACCTTGTGATGGGTGTGAGTGATCATGGGGAGTGCTCCTTCTGCTCAGTCTTTCAGTGACTCAGGCCTCAAGCTTTTTTCCCTTTTGGTCTTGAAAAATGTGGTTGGGAAATGCCTGTAAGACTTGGAGTGGGTACCACTGTAAACATTTCTGTATATCTGCATGAGCAGTAGCTTACTTTGTGTGACTTAGAGCTTAAACTACATGAGAAATGTGTGTCTGTACTGAGAGGGGAGAAATGCGTAACTTTCAGAAGTGATCTGCCTCATACTTGCAGGAAAAAATCATAAATGTCAAGTAGCCTTTAGGGAAGGAATTGGAAACGTAGCCTTTCCTTTGGTAGCAAAGGAAAAAAAAACAATTTGGTTTCAAAAAGCAGCCTGACTCTTGTTTGGACAGTACCACATCCTGCTGATGTTGGACAGTAGGAACATCAAAACTATTCCATGAAATTCAATTTGAGAACATCAAGTGTCACTCTGCTGAAATCACATCAATCTTGAAATGCTCTATACATTGGGAGGAGCTGTGAATCTTTAGCTTTTACATTGCCTTTAAATTACCAAAAAGGATGAAAGTGATAGAACTTCTGATAACTGTCCAAGAATAGAGTATTGGCATATCTTCTTAGAACCTAGCTTTTAAATAAAGGAATATAATTCAAACCCTCTCTTAATTATTTTTTTTAGTGAAAATCTGAAATGCTACTAGGAGGGTATTTAAAAGAGGAAAATACAGGGAAATTAATAACCTGCATAATTTAGACTTTTAATTAATCCACCAAAGTCACTGTTGACTGCTTTCTTGCAGTATTTAGGTGGTCAAACATTTCACAGAAAACCAATCCCAAAAGCTCCTCGGGAGCTCTTTTTTTAGCTGCTGCTCAGCAGCCTTATGATTTGGAAAAGGAGGGGTCTGGTTTTAAGCCTCTGACAGTGATTTCCTACACTTGAATTCTTTGTGGTTGCATCTCAGTTCCATAACTCTCAACACTGCAAGAATCTGGAGAAGGAAAAAGTGTCTTGGTAGTAACAGTTCATGCTGAATGTTCCTAAAAGACCAGTTGGGAAAAAAATAGGATCTTTCAACATGTAACAAAGCCTCTGAAAAAAGTTCTGATGGCTTAATCCTTCTTTTCACAATTAAGACTTTTCTTGCAATAATCCACTTTGTGGTGAGATAAATGGGAAGTTAATTCTCAACCCCAGAGTTTGCAGTAGGTAGCACCCATGTGGATTTCTGTATCGTAATGCATTTAAATAGGAAGTCAAAGTCGTTACTCCAATTCCACAGAAAGTGGGAATAAACCGATCCAGTTCCAGTTAAAAAACTAAATCAGATTTTGAGGGGTCAATAGCAGTGACAACTGTCCCAGGAGTGCCAGAGACTTTCTTTGCTTCAAATTTAACAAGTAAGATGATTAGGAGGTTTTTTAAATCACTCCATGGGCTTCTTCTGTGCATACTTGTTACTTCCCAAGTTGTCTGTTAAATAGGGAAAATCTGCTGTTCTTCAGTGGCATATGGAATTTATAGATGAACTGCATTAACATAGCTAATTAAAAGCCATCTGCCATACCTTTTTTTTTTTCCCCTTAGGAAAATTTTCAGAACACCAAGAAATTAATTTAGTATGATGTTTTGAGGTAGCTCCATCCTTTTATGGTCAACACCCTCTGTCATCACCGTCCTTCCAGCAGAGCATGGCAATAAATCCTAATCCAAGTATGAGCAAACATTGATAAAGGTGTGTTGGTTCAAAGCTCCCTGCTCAGTGGAATGGGTGGGTGCCCCTCTCGTCCCAGGGGTTTCTGTTCTGGCTGGCAAGTGGAAGGAGATGGAGGCAGGGCTGGCCAGGTGTGCGCCCTGCCCAGAGTAACCAAGTGACATCATAGGGGGCTGGGGCAGGAATAGCTGGGGTGACAGGATGGAACACAGGACAGAACACGTGAGGCACAGGTCATCTTTGCTCTATGTAGACTGCTGTGGTTTTAGAATTCTCTGTCCTGCCTCAGAGTAGAACATCAGCCTCTAAAAAAGAGTGACATCGGTGAGAACATGGGTGGTGTAGAGTCTGGGTTCAGCCTCTTGACTGCCTGACTGGGGATGGGGACAGTTTGGTCCAGGACAGACTTGTGCAGCCAGAAAAGAAACCTACTCAGATTTTCCTAACATGAATTAAGTAACATTTCATAGCAAAAATGTGAAGAACAACCTGTTTATAGTAGCATCTGGACTGCAACCTATGATTTTAGAAAACAGGTGAGTACTGTACCCCTGATGAAATGAAATATAATGTAATATCCACTATTAAGCATTTTGCCCTAGATGGCTATTCACAAGTGGTTGTAGTTTTTGAGTAACTGTATGGAGTAAAAGACTGGAATTTTAGGGTTAACTCAAACCTCAGGTATTTAAAAAATACCTCATAATGATGTATCTTACCATACTGTAAAGAGCTTAGTGGGGAAGACTTAAGTCTTCACTATTATAAACCTCATGAAAATAAATGTGAATGTAGTTTTTAAAGAAGAAACCATAGCATTTTAGATTTCTGTTGTGTGTTTTTCTTGCAGTAGGTGGAAGGATGGCATGGAAATGGAAGTATTCCCCCAAGGAACAGCTGGAGGATATGAGCAGCCTGCACTCAGGGCTCACGGGGCTGCAGAACCTGGAGAACACGTGCTACATGAATGCGGTGCTGCAGTGCCTCTGCAGCCTGACCCCGCTCGTGCAGTATTTCCTCTCAGGAAGGTGGAACACAGCCCTGCACGAGTGAGTTGCTTTGTTCACAGTACTGAGAGCTGTCTGCTTGGCACTATTTTCCTTCCTAAGGATACGTGTTGCCATAGGAATGTCCAAGGCACCTGCCAGCTCTCCCCAGGCAGTTTCAGTCAGATTGGCCACCAGCTGATTTCCTTCTCCTTTGAGAGCCCAGCTTGTTTCCTTGCTGGGTCCTCCAGCATTAGACTTTTCTTTTGCCATACTGATGGTATTACTGCTATTACTGCTGTCACGATGATGATTCCTACCACTATCTGGGATCTGCAGAGTCCCTCAAGCCAAGTGAGAGCTGCTAAAGCTGTACTGTACCTGCATCTGAGTTTCTGTCTTGTGCTCCCATCTGAAGGCAGACATTTTTTCATACATCACCTGAAACTCTTCCCTTTTTTCCAAGGGAGACTGGCGAGTCTGCAACTGCCTTTGGCTGTTTGGTGTCCGACATGTGGCTTGGAGAGTTTGATTACGTTTCCCCTGAGGCTTTTCATTCCATCTTTGGGAAGCGATACCCAGCCTTTAGCAAGGGGACTCAGCATGATGCACAGGAGTTCCTCATCTGTGTCCTGGATGACCTCCATGAGGCTTTCAAGGAGGTGAGAGCCCAGCTGTGGTGTTTTGGGAACTACAGCTGTTTCCTCTGCATTTCATGACTTAGCATTCCAAGAATAACTGCCTATTGTCCTCTTCTGAACTCCATGATGGGACCACTAATAACTAACTTTCCTTTTCTATCTCTGCTTCATACCCATGTACACACAATTATTAATTTTCTTCTTGTCTACTGCTCCATCAGAGTGCAGCCCCAATCTAAATGACAATGCTGGTGGTAGATTCACTGTCCTCACCTCTCCCTCTCTTTGCTCCTTCCACACATAATGTTCTTCCACTTTCTTATCTGCCTGAAAACTTCACATCTGCCATGCCCCCATGTCTTTCTCCCCTCCAGAGCCACTGATAAAGAGCTTTTCTAGCAATTAATGCTATCAAATGTATGAACTGTTGCATTTTTGTTACTTTTCCCTCAGAAAAGGAATCAATCTTACTCTGCATGTATGAGCCATCAAGTAAAGTAACAGCATTTTAGAGCGAAGTTCTGTGGCAAGACTAACAACTGACTCGGGCAGTGGGCAGCACCTATCAAAACCCAGTGAAGGCACTTCTCAAACAATTGCTTATCTACATTTTGGTTTTTGTTTTTTTTCCTTCTCTACAGCCAAGCCAAGAAAGACGGAGCTGCGCTGTGGGAGCAAGCACAAGGAGTAGCAGTGGCACATCTATTATAACAAACTTATTTGAGGGAGAGCTCACTTATGATATCATGTGTCTGACATGCAAAGCCCTCAGTAACAGACCTGAGAACTTCACTGTCCTCTCCCTGCCCATCCCTTCCTCCAGAGTGTGCTCTCTGCAGGTACAACAGCCAAGGCATTCCTGCTGGTTTCTGCTTCATCTGGGAGTACAGGCTTAGACTAACAGGTGTGATTGGAAAAATGCAGAGGTTTAGTTCCTTTGGTCTCCTGGGCACTAATGGATCTGGTCCTTAGAAAAGTGGGGTCTTCTTACTGGTCTCAGAACCACAGAGGCTGGTAAGGTCATGGGGGCAATGCTCACAAGTTGCCAGGGGATCAAGGATATTAAGACCATTCAATAGCAGCCATGAAGGTTTCTTCCAGACATCCCACCTTGGTGGGGAGAATGGAAGCCAACGTTGGCTGCTTTGTCTTGCAAATTTGTAATGTGTCTTTCTGCATCACACTTCAGTTAGGAGGAGCAAATTCATCTCTTACGTTGCTTAGCACCTTCAGGGGTGGAGGGAGAGCTGTTTGATCAAGTGATGTTTGTTTTTTTCCTTTGACAGGACTGCCTGGAATGTTTTTTTCAGCCAGACACACTGACTCAGAACAACCAAATCCATTGCTACTGCTGTGGAGGTAACCGAGATGCAACACTAAGAGCTTCCATAACCATGGCACCACCTATCATTATTTTTCATCTAAAGAGGTATAGTCTAAGTGGGGTAGGACATATGTGTGACATGAAGGACAGTCACTTGTGCTTGCCTGAAAGGAAACAAATCACTCATTTCCAAGTGCAAATAAGTGGGTTTAGTGCTGAAAGCTAAAAGGGCATTTACAGAAATACAGCTGTCAAACATGCAAGTTGCATTCCTGAATTCTTACGCAAAGTGTTCTGCCTGTGTACTGCAGCCCACCAAATTTCTCCCTATACTTGGAATCTGCTCTCCAGAGGGAAGGAAAACCACCAAGCAGTGACTGACTACAGCCCAGGGTAGTGACTCATTCAGTCCCAGTACGAGTCCTGTGAATCAGTTCCTGTGGTGACTGAGAGAGCTTGTGGCTTGGCTTCCAAGAGCAGTACTGAAAATGTTTTGCTTGCTGCTACTGCAGTTGAGACAATGGCTTTGCTTATCCCTTTACTAAATCAGGCCTAAACAGAATGGAGCACCAGCAAAGGAGCACTTGGGTTAGCAGACTTCACTAGATGCCAAATTTATTCTAAAGAATTTTTTTAACAACTTTCCACCTATAAAGAAAAACTACTCTGGGATGATTTGGCTTCCCAGAACTATGTTATCTGAAGTTCTTATTTAATTTTCCATTCAGCTTCTGCTTTTCTCAACATTCTTAAAGGACACATGGTCCCCAACTGCAGCTCTTGGCCACACAGTAAATGTTTAAAAGTGCCATGATGTACTCAAAGTTACAGAGGGAAGTGGGACGGAGTCTGGCATGAGAGAACAGCTGACACTGGCACTGCAGTCAAGTCCAAAATACTTAGGATGCAGAAAGAGATGACTTCAGGCTTTGAAGGATCAGGAAGAAAGAGCTTTGTTTTTCTTGCTGGACACCTCATGTAGGTTTAGTGCATCTTCTGTCAGTTTACTGCAATACACAACATTAACAGAGATCTTTCTTTCAGATGCTGGGTAGTCAGTTGTTGGTTTTCCCTCCTAGGAAAGTCAGTTAAGCAACAACCACAATGCAAAGAGAAGTTGAGGGTCATTTAAAATCATTCAAAATATCATTTCAGGTTTGCCTGGCAGGACAGGCACAGAAAGAAACTCTCAACCACTGTCTGCTACCCAATCAGCGATCTGGATCTCTCTCCCTACATCCCAGCATCGTGTTGCAGTACAGAGTACAGCTTGTGTGCTGTAGTGGTAAGCTTTGACCTTCCTGCTTTTACTGGGAATGCCCTGCCTCATGGAGCAGATGAAGCCTGTGTTGGTTTGGACTTCATATCTAATAATTTATAATTTAATGTATGTTTTGTTGTGTGCTTTTTTTTTACCTGCCATGGACATAATCCAGTAACAGTATGTAACTAAAGGACAGAGACCTTGTATCTCCTTCTTCCCCAACATCCCAATTTTAAAAGAATGCACTCCTGGCACATAATGCCTGCTTGGAATAATCTCACAGGCTGATCCTGCATGAATCCTGTTTTTAAACATGGCTCACAACAAGTGGGGCTCTCTTATAGTGACCTATATCAGGGCTAATAGTTGGGTTGCAAATGCAATTGCAAAAGAAATGAGCATGATCATCATCCATTTACTCTGTTTGAAAGGATTTATTTGAATTAACATTCCCTACCCTAGGCCAAAAGGGACCCTTCTGTCCCATCTTTTCCAGGTGCATACATATAACAATTGCCAGTTCCTAGCTTTGCCTGTAAGGAGACAGAACAGACTCTGGTTTTAACAGACTGTGCTGTTTGTTACAGAACCATGCTGGAGATATGGATTATGGCCACTACACGGCCTTCTGCAAGCACTCAGTCACCAAACACTGGTACAGCTTTGATGATGCTCAGGTCACCAAGATCCCAGACTCTGCAGTGCAGGCTGACACAGCTTACCTCCTCTTCTACACCTCCCAAGGCTACTGAGACACTGTTAGTCCTTGAAAATCAACACTGGGTAGGGCAGCACCTAGAATTCACCAGCAGCATTTACCAACTCCTGTTTCACCAATAAACTAGAGCATGTGCACTACTGATCAGCTGTTGTGGTCTTTCAAGAAGTGATTACTAGAAAGGACAGTTACAGCCTCTAAGCCATGAAGGAACATGCATCCGCTCCACGTGCACAAGGGCCGAGGGTTGTTTTCCATGTCAACCTTCTGGCACCCCTTAAAGGAACACGAATGTTGAGCACAGAGATGCACTTACCTGGAAATTCTTTGTTTTCTGCTGCTTAAGTATAGTAGGTTGTTCTAAGCTGCCTTTCAGGAGGAACTAACAGAAGGATACCAAAATAAAAGCACACAACCAGACCAGACTGTGTGCTATAGAAGAGAGGATGGAGTGACCATTAATATGTAAGAAAGAAAAAGGCATTGTTCTAGTGATGTCATTTTTGTTCCTACAGCACTTCAAACTTGTTTGTAGCTTGTAAGCTTCTGAAAAACAATCAATATTGGTCTTAATTCCATCAGCAAGACAGACACAGATGGGTAAAAGCTCAGAATGTAAGACTTTTAAACACCAACCTAATCAGAAAAAGAAATCTAACCCAAACCCAGAGCAGGGAAATACATAAGATGCAGCTAAAAGAAGTTTTTAAACTTATCAGCTCTATGCAAAACAATATATTTTTTTATCTGGAGAACCTTTAAACAATGTGAATATGATTCAGACTGTTATTACGTACAATCTTAATAATTACATAACAAGTTCAGAATGAAAAACCAAACCCAAACATACATTTAACAGGATATATTTTTAAATAATTTCTTCATTAAGGTTTTTAATGCATGTGTACATGAAAATTTATATTAAAAAATTAAAAAGGAAAATCTTGTTTGTTTAGAATAACTCTGAAGTGCACAAATATTGACAAAAGCTAACAGAAAAAATAATACAGCTCTGCCTTTTTATTAAGTAGTGTTGCAATTACTTAGAGCTGGCAAATAAATGCAATCCTCTGAGTTTTAGAGATTCTCACAAAAAGGACAACATTTTATTATATACATAACTCTGATGTGCAAGTATGCAATCAATATGTACACTTACATTCCTAACTGTTTACATCGTTCTAGAGTATTCACAGTAGAATCAAGCTTAAGGTTAGAAATGTGAAAAGGCCATTAACAGTGAAAGAAAAAAATAAACCAAGATATGCCTTGGGATTTTAAGACATTTTAAACTACTTGTTAATAGATTTCAGATGACTAAGCTAGAATTTAATTTTGGAGCAGACTAAAAATATAGGTCTTTTTTAAATAAACAGTAATGCAAGTATGCTTGTAAATGGTTTCACAGACGGCAGCATGACCATGAGCACAAGCGTTACCCATCAGTCTCTGATTGTTAAGCACTGCTACGGGCCCGAGTCAGCCCTGCTGGCAGACACCCTGCTGCAGCCCTCCCACTCCTCCAGTGGCCATGTCTGCTGTAGCTTTGCATATTTATATGCATTCCCAGGCCTACTTTGCTCTTGGAGAAAGAAAACCAGTTTCCTCAACCCACATTTCTTTACGTGGCCATATCTACTGCTCGCTGTTCATAGGAAGTATAAAAGAGAATGTAAGCAGCTGAGGACTTCACCGAGGATGCCGAGATCTCAGACACTTCATGGTCATCAAACTTAAACCAGCGCTGTTTTGAAGCATTTTTGCAGTAGGCTGTGTAGTGCCCCCCGTCCAGCCCACCGTAATGATTCTGTAAATGTAAGGCAAGGATTAGTGGCCTTCAAAGCTGCCATTTCTTCCCTGGTTAGGGAAATAATCTAGAACATGAAATTTTTACTAAATCCCAATCGTTCTTTTTAGAACGCAACTTAATCTGCAGCTACAATGCAGCCTGGGAACCTGGCTGGATCACACAGGCTACCCTGAGTCCTGGCATAAAGTGCAGCTGGATTTTGAAATGTGACATGGTTACTCACCGATACTGAGAACAGATTGTATCTCTTCAAGGAAGTCTTTGGACCAATAACATACTGTGAGAGGTCAAGAGTTTCCAGTGGAAAATCTACTGAAGTTTGAAGCTTTTGTTTCCATCTTCCATCATAGGAAAATCTAGAGAATTAAAAAGCATCATAAAAAGATACAGGTTGTTCACAAGCTATTGAAGTGTACTAAGCATGTTTTTTTCCCCTGTTTTTAACCAGGGTGTGGTCTCAACTAAAGCCCCCAGTTCTGTTAATGCTTGCCCATGTGTTTCTTATAAGGCACAAATAACAAGAGGTCACTTGTAAAAGTGCCTTGGGAATTACAGCCTTAAAAAAGAAGCATCAGATGAAAATTAAATTTTTGCAGCATTACAACTGGTAATATATCTGTGACCTTCCCTTAAGTAAAAATTGCTCAGCTACTGCCATGGAACAATGTAGTTCCATCAAAGCCTGGTCATTCCATACTAATTAATATTCACCAATCATCATTTCCTTACCGTTTCAAGTGCACAAGAAGAACAGGTGGTAATTTCCAAATTTCTATTTTTTTCGAAGAATCCCTTCGAGTTTTGCAATGGCTACAGTAAAATCTATTGTTATCAGTGAGCTTTTCTTCTTTGGAGAACAGTCTAAGGCATTCCTAAAACAAAATACAAACAGAGATTGTAAATGGCAGGCACATATGGAAGTGCAACAAAAGTGTTTTTTATCCATTTCGTTGTCAACCTGCATCAGTTATCTGCATCCTACAGTTCACTGAAGAAAAGTGACTTAAATCTATGTGTAGAAGCAAATTTTACTGCAGATATTAATTAGCATCCTTCAAAACGTACAGACAGTATTTTGTTTAAAACCACAGAATACTTACATTGTGACCTACCAAAGCAAGTAATATACATGCTGCTATGGCAGCTTCAGTATTTCCATCCTACTTCTAATATAAAACTTTTAAGGGATGACCTATTTCTTTAAACTTTAGAAGAATTACAAAATAATGCAGATTCAGATCTGTTCATATTTCAGGTCAGTGCAAATTAAGCAGAATGCTGACCAACCCCTTCAACCAGAGGGTGAGCAGAAGCAGCATCATAATGAAGTGCCAGAGGAATGTCTGCACTCCAGGAGCTGTTTCTCCCCAGTTCCCTGTACCTGCAGAGTGCATTTGCTGGAGGATGCGAGTGGTAACGAGAGATACATGAACGCCTCGAAGGTTCGGGACCTCTTGTGACACGTCAGGCACTGCACGGTGGATTTGAACTGCCCTTGGAAGAGTGCCACAATAATGGACTCGTTGAGCTGTTTGTGTTTGTGCCAGGCTATTTCTGCTGCACTTGAGTCATCAAGGTGATCGTTATTTTCTTCCTTGTATCTTTTCCTGTTGTCAGCCTGAATAGCAGAAGTTTAAATACCACAGCAATATATTAACATATATGTAAGTAAGAAGTCTCATCTATAGGCAGGCAAATGATTGAATATTCACAAAAATATTTGAATATGTCAGTGTAGCCATCCTGTTCTTGTCCAGTGAGGCTTCTTCTGTGACTCCCTTCTCTACCTTATACCATTTCATACTGAATTCCTAGTTTAATTCTGAATACCCATACTTCTTTCTAGACAAGGCTGCAGTAACATAATCTTCTTATGGAATAAGAACATATTTTAAAAATTTATTTCTCTTGATCATCTGACAGATATATAACTTGTTTTAAGAGTATTGCTTACTTTATTTAGGTCTTCATGCAAGCCATCCATTAAAAAGAGAAGTAATTCTTGGGAGTCCTGTTGGCTATATCCTGCAAATTGGTCATTAATCTTCCCAATTGTAATTTTGAAGTCTTTTGGACTGATATATTTATACTGTCCTGCCCATAAAGCTTTCATTATTACACCAAATTCTTCAGCCACTTCACCTTTATGCCCCAGGAAATTTGACCTATAAAATAAGAGACAAAAAAAATCTGAGCCATTCAAATAATTGGGTCTTAATATTAATGTTTTTAATTCAAGACATCATCCTAATTTTAAAAGAATTTCTTTAGACCAAGAAAAACTGGCTGTTAGACTGAGTTAAATTTTCATCTATGTGAGCACTGTAACTTGGTTCCATATCCCAGATGGAAGGCACAGCCATTTTCAGCATGTTTTGTGTACTATTTAAATACCCAATTTGGTTTTAGGAGACTCTAGTTCACATGTATTCTATGAACATGGTGACCATAATTTAATTATCATGTAATTATTGTCATTAATTATTATAATTTAATAGTAAAACCTATTTAGCGATGCACATCAATTTTGAAAATGTCAAGGTGCTTAAAACTTAGCATTTGTCTCCTACTTAAAAAAAACAAACAGCCCCACTAAATGATCTTTTTGAATTGGCAAGTATGAAGGCAGGTGAGAGATTGTTACCTGTTAATATCAGCTTGATACAAGTTTCTGTTGAAATACTCAGCCAGGTGAGGTGCATTGCACAGACACTGCAATATGGAATTCATGTAGCAAGTGTTCCCTAGATTACGAAGTCCTGTCAGAGCTGGTCCCGATCCCCCAAACACAGGATTAAGATTCCGAATCTGCGATGCAGAGAGCCTGGAAATTTCTGCTTTAGTGTAACAGGCAGGTCTGTAAGCAAGAAATGATTTTTTAGGAGTCTCAGACTTGACAAAGTTGTGCACATAAACCAACAGACACCACACCTCACCACCCACAGGGACTGGATCAACCTGGCACCAACTACCATCGTTTAGGGCATTCAAAACCAGCCAATCCAACAGTGAGAAATCCATATACACTAGCCTATAATGAGGTTGGCTTTTAGGCACCATCAGTTGTGAGATTTATGGGTTTTTTTTCCTTTATTTCTTTAATTCACAAATGAAGAATTAGCTGTTTAATACAGTTTAAAATCTGAAAACTTGCATTTTGCAAACTGTCAGAAGATAGGTTTAAGTACGTTAATACGAATAACAGAACTTAAAAAGCAACTGTCATCTAATAAACAGACTGTGACCTCTGAAATTCCTGCTAATACATACCTGTTATATTGATTTCTCAAAGGTAACTGCCCTATACATCGAACTTTTAGCAATAAAATTTCATTCTATTACTCTTGCATCCTTTCAAACCCACCTAGTAAAGAATTTCAGTTGGTTAAACACAAAGAAAGTCCTTTGTGCTGTCATACTGCCTGAGTTGTGATCTAACATATCAAACAAACATACTTATTGTCACGATTGACTGCAGGAGTTACAGGAATTCTCTTCTTGTCTTCCTCCTGAATGGCTTGGGTTATATCTGGGGATGAGTAGGAACGCTTCAGTTTGGAGTGTTCTCTCTCCCGTTCAACAGTCACCTTTGGCTTGGCTTTCCGAGTTGGAGGGGTTGATGGAGGAGTGGCTGGAGGAGCCATTTCTGGTGGGTACATCTGAACAGTGTTTGTTGGAGAGTGATAGTAACGATAGGTTCCAGTGATGTCATCCAGGAACTTGGGGAAAAAAACCCAAATAGTTTCAAACCCAAATGAAAATCCATCATTAACTTACCTAGTAATAAGTTACTATAAGAACAGCAGGAGTTTTTCACATGCTGGGATATTAAATCGTAACTAGCCTCAATATTCAACGGATTAAATTTAGTAGAAGGGAGCACTTTCACCAAAATGCCTATTAAACAGCAAATACTAGGAACAGCAGATGAACTGTCCTAGTTTTATTACAAATACTAAAATTCAGAAAGTAACTGTGTGGAAGTTAAAGTGAAGTAAACAATATCTAACTTAAAAATAAGACACAACTGAAACAGGACAAAACTAGACAAAACAGTTTGATTTTCATATCAGGAGTTACCTTTACCCAACCTGCAGGCAGCCCTGGGACTATCCTTCCCATTTCCTCACTTCGTGCTCTCATTAACGGCTCCCGCTGGGACTAATGAACAAAGAGAAAAGTAAGGTATGTACAGTTACCTATACAAAGCAACAAGCTGCCTGTGACTTCTCTATAGAGTTACATGATTCAGTGCAAACACTACAATAAGTCCTTGATTTTAGAAAGAAATACAATGCATTGTCATGGTAATATAGTATTTTCTATTGCTCAATCTAAACAAAACCCATTTGTTGACACATTCCAAAAAAAAAATCAAAAAAACCCAATCATTCAGTCTCACTAAAGTCTCAAAACTCAATTTTTTCCCTGAAGAATCAGGAAATAGCAGGAGTATGTGCTTCTGCTAAACACGAAAGGCTGAGCTTTTTTCCCTCTTAAAGTGGCACTAGAAGGTGTATGCATGAGATGATGAATGTGTGGAGAATGCTTGTTAATGCCACCAGAAACACACCAAGACTTCTAATGAAAGTTTCAAGTATTTTTTCATATGAATATGACAAATGAAAAAAGCAACCAAACACTGTGAACATGGTGTAGTCTTTTCTTAAGATGATGACTTTAAAAAATGGAAATTAGGTGGAATTTAACATAATATAACAATCATAAAGCATCTATGCTTGATTATTTTGGCTACATACAATACATTTGCATTTACTTTAAGTCTTTCAGTGTCTTGTTCAGAATCCTCTCTAATGGGTCCTGGCTTTTGAGCTCCACTGTCTGGTTGTCCTTTAACCCCCGTTTGCTGCAAAAGATTTTGAAATAAGGCTTCAATTTTCATCTGGCATGTCAGTAAAGAATGCTGATAAAGCAGAGTTTTACTTTCTTTTTTGGTTATTTAATGCAAGTACCACAACAAAGTGGTTAAAGCAGGTCATTTTTATTTTTTCAACATACTATAGACAATTCTCTAGACTAGTTTTTGAAACTGAATGTTGTATTACAGTTTGTTCTGTAGTTTCAACAGCTCAGAAATAAAGTGCAGAAGTTCCACCTACACTACTTTCCACCTTAAAAGCTGTGGGGTTTACAGTCTATTTTTAAATTTCAGGCTTTTTTCCCTTTCACTCCTCACTGGTCAAACCTATGGAAAAAGCAAACTGTGAAGCCAACATGAATTTGGCTGATCATAACTCATCATTTTGGGATTATGTGAAGTTGCTCTGTCAGTCAAAATCTCATGAATGACTGTGCTAAATTTGCACAGGAAGATTTATTTGGCTTTCTTGTGCATCAGTATCTGATCAAATCACAAATGCAACTGCAAAAGCAGAGAAAAATATCCTAATGCATGTTCGTGAGAAGTGGTTTTAAAGACACCTGTTCCTCTGTTAGCTTTGCAGATGGCTCCTGTTTTATGATCAGATGATTTGTATATTGAGAAATCTTGCAATTTTTTTAAAGAATAAGGAAAGAAAGAATTGTGACACTCCTCCCTTTCCCCCAAGATTTGGAACTGGACCGTTTTGAGTAAAAATCCTAGATGAGGGTGTTGCTTTGCTTCCTGTGCTAGGTAACAAAATCCTGTTCTGTCAGTGTTTCTACAGCTGGGGGCAGTAAAGGTTCCTTTAGGACACCACTGTGTCCCTAACATCACGTAACAGTATCAAGCTGGTACAAGAGATAAAATACCATCAGGCTTCTATTTTTGAAATACAGGGTTGCAGTCTGTGAACCATCATCCCATCCATGTGAGTGAGAAGTTTTATTATCTTGAGGGGATTTCATTCTGCCCACCTACAAGAAAGAAACAAGCTCATCTTGGGAAAAAAATTCTATTTGTGTCTTGGTTTTAACACTCTCCTCTACTTTTATGTATGTTGTTTAGAATGATTTAAGTGCACAACTACTTCACATTTGATGATGATTTCCACTAACCTTGCCTGGAATGGTCACAAAGGTCTGAGCTGAATCACCCAGTGTTCGTTTCTGTGTTTCTGGTGTTCGAGTTCCCTTTTCTCTTTCTTCCATGGATATTTTGTCAATCTCAATCCTTCTTGCACCAATGTTTTCTGGTTCATTTTTATTTTGTTTTTTTCCTTCTACTGCTTCTCTGTGTGCTCCTTCTTGTTCCTTTTCCTCCTGTTCTCTTTCTATTTGTTCATCCCTCTCCTTCTGCTCTCTGTCCTCTTTTGAATGCTGTAGCTTTTCTTTGTGTTCCTTTTCCTTCTGCTCTTCTTTTGCCTTTTGTTCTTTTTCTTTTTGTTCTTGATCTTCTTTTTCTCTCCTGAGCCTCTCTTTCTGTTCCTGCTGCTGCCTCTCCCGCAGTTCCTTTTCCCGCCTGTTTTTCTCCAATAAAGCAGCAGTTTCCGCATGGACCCGGCTTTTTTCTTCTTCTGTCAGAGTGCTCCTTGCATCACGCACAGGCTTTGTGGAGCGGTCTGGAATTATTCTTCCATTCTCACCAGACTGGCTGTCACTAACTGTACTTGGAGGTTTTGCTTTGTTATCATCAAGCATTTTTAGTGAAGGCTTTTTAGAACGATCCACCTGTAACACAGGTGCAGAACAGAGTGTAGAACAATTCACTACAGCTATTACTACTCTCTTAGCGAAGCTCTTCCTAAGTGAGATTTATAAGAGAATAAAGATGATAAGAAGTTGACTTCTACCAGAGAGAGTAGTAGATCTTTCAATTTCATTAAATCTGCTCATTCAAATTACTTATTACTAAAATTAAGTATTCATTCCAGGTGTGAACTAATAAACAAGCCCTAAAGAGCCATGAGGACAGCATTATGCACTGATTCCCACAACTCTCTTTTTTTGAGCTTTCAAAGTGAACACTTTAGGGCAATCAGGCAGCCTAATTTGGGCTTGGCTTTCTCACTCATGTGACAAAGCACATGCTTAAGGCAGAGCTGCTTGGTGAGAAGGGGTATTTAAGAATGGCTTATGCTTAGATTTAGGCTAGTGGGTTGTTTTTGATGCTGAAGTGAATGTTCTGAAGAAATAGAAGCTGATCTGGTTCAGGGACAAACAGAAATAAGGCCTTTAAAAAAGTATTATTTTACTGTAAAAACTCTATAAAGTGAGTAGCCATCTACAAAGGTGTTTTTAGAAAGTTTTATTCACATGAAAGGAAGAAACAAATTGCTATACTTTCACTACTGGGCTGAGAATGACAAAATCCCTAAATGTTTCATTATTTGAAGGAAGATACAGTGGCTAGAAATCAGATCTGTGGAATAGCCAAGGTAAGCCATGGTTTAATTGCACTCTCTGTATTTCATCCTATGTGCTTTAAGTAGAAATGTTACTTATAAACTTTCTGAATTACTGATCAATTGCTGACCTAGAGTTCCTCGTGTGCTTTTGTAAAAAAATGTATGAGAAGTTCTGCTATTCTGTTAAATGTATTTAGTTTCACAGAATTCTGTACATCAGTTACCACAGCTTCACAGACCATCAAGAGTGTGCACAAGACTTAAACAAATGTATTGAGTAGGTTTGTGGATTTAGAGTTCTGGGTGCGGTGGGTCTCTAACAGACTAACCATATGCTAACTCAAAAAAAGGAACAGGTCAAAAAGCTTACCTCAGGGATACTTCTTGTAACTGATGCTGGATTAACTACAAAGGAACTGTCAGATTTTGGAACAACAGCATCCTGTATGTTTGGTCTGTTAAGTGATTTTAGTCTCTCTTCCAAATTATCTCCCATTTCTTCATTTTCAGCAACAACAGGTGGCAAAGGAGCTGGCTCTTCCAGAGATGGATATGTAAAATCCACTGCAGGAGGGGGGACAAGAAGGAACTGTAAGAGAACTCCCAAAACAAAACCACAAAAGCAAAGTAAACCCCCCATTCCAACCCAAATTTAGTTTTGAGCCAAAACAAGACTTTCCTAAAAACACCTGAATGAATTAAAGACTCATCCAGGAACTACAAATGCTTGGTGGGGTGTCATACTTTATACTTACAAGAGACAGTCACTGCTTCAGTCTTGCCATGCTGAGGAGGAGTTACTCTAGCATTTGTTGTATACTGGGGAAAACAAAGGAGCCAGTTTTCATAACCTCCCTCTAGAATTAGAGGTTCATTCTGCAGGATGGTTTTGCTTTCCCACTGTATGGAAAAAAAGTTTAAAGTTAATTAATTTAAAAATAGAAAGGAAACTTTTACTTTAGTGTTGTTGAAATTTCTGTGCCTAGTCATTAAACTGAGAGATTGTTTTTGAGATTTTTAAACAAGAATTAAAGAGGTTGCAAAAATAGGGATCCTCTCTGTGTTTGGAGAATGCCCAGCACAGTTTGGCTCTTGGCTCTGCCTACAACAGTGTGAATATTTCCAG
Organism: Anthoscopus minutus; assembly: GCA_013399455.1. Taxonomy (NCBI): domain Eukaryota; kingdom Metazoa; phylum Chordata; class Aves; order Passeriformes; family Paridae; genus Anthoscopus; species Anthoscopus minutus. The sequence goes on along the minus strand of VWYI01025272.1, from coordinate 33,879 downwards.
TACATAAAGAACCACTTACTGCTACTTCACATAACAATCCTCCATGCAGAAAAGTATTTTTATTACAATATTTGCTTCAATTTCTTATCTGGTATGTTTGCTGAGAGACTAGTAATTTAGAAACCATAACATTAATTTTCTGAAACCCTTTGAGAGCTCAGGCTTCAGACTATCCTTCTCCTGATGTCCTCAGTATTAGCACATGAACAAGACACAGAGGGTTTACAGAATATTCTGTAAAGCAATAAAGGGGGAGAACTGCCTGAACTATCTCTGAACCCCAGTCTTGAATGTCAAGGTAACAGAAAGATTTGCAGTCTTCCACAAGAGCCACCACTATAGAGAGAAGGGACAACACAGCCATATCAGGAGTTTAACTCAAAAATATTGGGCATCTCCTCACTGTGGAGTCTCTGAAAGTTATATTCAATAATGCAGAAAAGTTAACCATGCTCAAAATATTTCTGGAGCCTCCTTCATTGAAGCCCCTCCATTGTAGGAAGCACCTGCACTGCACAGAAGCTGCCCTTCTTGGCCTGCCTGAGCAGGTGGCCAGCCAGCTCCCAGGGATGAGGAATTACTCTTCCAGTACAGGAGAGAGAGTGACTGTTCCTGGGAAAAAGGACTCTAAGTACTTCCTCAAATAACTCTGTCAGCAAAGAACTCCAGGTTGATGAGCTGCCTGCTGTGGAGGTCAACTGAATCATTCTGCTGTTTACCTGTTTAGTAAATGATACTGTCCTCTACTATAGTACAGTGTGGATCTTCAAATTACACTTCTGCTATCAAAACAAGCATGCTATGAAAACTCAACCAACTGAAGTGTCATTAAGGCCTCCATATACTTGTAAATACAAGTGCTTCAAGACCTCACTTACTAAGATTAATTAATGACTTAAAAGACAGAATTTGCCAACCTTAAAAAGCGCATCTTTCAGGCTCTGAAGAGTTGTTCCCAGCTTTAAGTCTTCAGCAGAACTGAACCAGTCTAGCAGTATAACATAATGGAACTGTCCTCTCCTCTTCCATGGATCTCTAGAATCCTCTGGGAGTCTAGCTTCAATCAAATAAGCAGTATCTCTGAAATGTATAATTAACATGCATTTAAAGATTCATGTACAAATAACATTTTGTCAAACAATATATAATCCACAGATTTTTATGTTCTTGGATAAAATAAATATGCATTGTCTTGAAGTCAGTACATGCAAGAACAGAGCACTGCAGAAACATCTCACCCACTGGTACACAGCAGGGATTCTGACACTAGGTGTACAGGCTTTAAAAGCATGTAATTTTTTAGAAAATTGAATGGTTCATTCTCATTTAACATCATGAATTACCCAGGACGGATAGCTTCTTCTGGGACACTGATGGATTTTGGAATACAGGATTCCTGATAATCCTTCAATTTTCGAGCATCCATTATAAGCAATTCAGTATTTTTGTCTGACATCATTGCAAACAGTTTCTCAGGTGTGACTGCTCCTTGAAAGAGAGAAGCAATTATATGTAAGAAGCTACATTATAAATGAAGATAGCTATGAATGGCTATGGTATCTGACTGGTGCAATCAAGACTGTAAACAGATGAAACAGAACTAAAAATTCCCACAAAGCCATGGAGGTGAGAAATTACAAGTGTGGACCTTTTGCTCCCACTGCTATAGTTATCAGCACCTTTTCTGTTAGATTACACAATACTGAATATTTCAGTGATAAACAAGTTTAACTTATTGTGGTCTCATTTAAATCAAACTATATAGGCAAGATTTTGTGAACTACATGCTGCAGATCTTCTGAAGAACTCTAGATAACATTTCCACATACTCATTAAAAGCGGAAGGTTGTGAGGGATTTAACTGAGTGAGGTATTTAACTGAGTGAGTTGTCGTATTTCAGCCTTGCCTATCATCTGTAGAGATGTTTTTCTTTCTAACCTGACCATTTCAGGACGAGCTGAACTTTTATTACTGAACAGTTGAAAAACTAACTACAGCTTTCTAAGATTATGAGAAGTAATGAAGGTTATAATACAGAACTTAATTAATTACTAATTTGTCATAACTCAAATGCAGGATACTAGAATTTCATCAAAATATTTTAACTGTGAAATAACTCCTGAGAAGAACTGCAGTGTGAGGTGGTTAGTGCACAATCATACAGAAACCTTTTTCACATTTGTTGGAGTATTGCATCTCTTACCACTCAGGCTATTAGACTCATCTTTTCTTTCCAGTGAATGCTTCGTCTCACCATTAATCTGTATTATAAGAGGAAAAAAAAGTTTAGTATGTAATACTCAGAACTAAGGTGGCCAACAGACAATAACTATTACAAAGCCTGAAGGAAACTGAAGGTCAGACAGTTAAGCCACAGGAAGAAACACAGTACAAGGGAGCTGCTTCTGAAGATGTGCTGACAAATGTACTCAAAAGATACTGAGGTTGCTGCTCTGCCTAGACAGAAAACAGTTAAAAAGGTCATACAACCCAGGACACCATCACCTACCAAAATAAATTCTTCAAGTTATTTGTCAAGATATAAGTGTTCCCACACTACTGCTAAAAAGTCAACCTTCCCCTAAAATGGAGACATGTTATCCTTAACATCAGTTTGTCACGGTTACCCTGGGTTTCTTGCATATGATTCTTGCACTAATTCTAGCATAAACAGAATCTGATTTACCACAAAGCTCAGTCTATCTTATACAAGACTTGGAGGCTGCTAGGACTTCATGTATTCTAAAGAAATGTCTAAGAAGGGTTACAGAGAATGTAAGTTAATTAAAAAAAAATCCACTTTGATTCTGAGCTGGAAATAGCTACTAGTAGAGACCAAATTCTAGATTGAAACTATACATTCAGACTGAAGTAAGAGTTTGTAATCATCTTCACCTACCTTTTGGCTTTTTCCTTTGGAATCCACAGCACTTTCTGAGGAGTTTTTGCCAGAGCTCTTTCCATCATCTTTTGGTTCTTGCTTTTTCTGCAGCTCTTGTCTATCCCTCTCTTCAAGTTTTTTCCGAACTTCAGCTTCCTCATATCTATTGGGGGGAAAAAAGTGCCTTTTTTTCAATATTGTGGTTTTGGCTAACCTTGGATTACTAATATCAAAATCACTAAGTCTTCAGGCAAAAATTTTAAAAGACCTATTTAGAGCTTTAAAAAGCTAAAGTACTGTCAGTTTTGTATTCCAACAAACTCCCATTTTGCTTCCTAACTATGTGGTCTTATTTCTCCCACTTTTTGGGTTGGTTTTCTTAGTGTGAAATCTTGGTTTGAGTCCTATTACGTAGCCACTGATTGTAAAGCTACTTTTTCCTTTAAACCTGGGGTCATGCTTAGCTATGGTATCTCTGAATGTTCTTCACTTTCCACAGAGAAGGGTAGATACTGGTGACTTACAAATAAACTCCAAGATATTACAACGGTAATCCAAGGTATTTTACTTCATTTTGCAACAGAGCCAGTAAGGAGTAAGTTAGCTCAGTTACCTAAATTAGCTTTTTCTGAGAAGCTGGATCAGAACTACTCATACAGTAATCACCTTCAGAATATAAGCTGACTCACTGAGGATGTGCTCACCTGTGTGCCTGGTGCCTGTCTCAGACATTGGGCCTACAGGGAAGCCAATGCAAGAACCGTGTTCACTCTGGAGTTCTGGGGGATGAGGTCTTGCATACAGGTGTCCTTTTTACAAAGCCTCAGACTTGAAGATTACCCTCCCAGCCTTTCACCATTGGAAGGACAATCATGGTATTGTAAGCCAGTGATCTCCAAACTGCAGTTTTCAGATCACCCAATGGAGGTTTGTAGAGTCACATCATTTTTCAATAGTATTCGCTTACATTTAATATAGCTGAGAAGTTTAAGGGTTACTAGTATCATAAAATAAAAAAAGAATGTTTGACCTAACAATTTGGATGAATGAACCAAGAAGTAAAACATGAATGCAGAACTGTGTTAGTAAGTACTCACTTTAACCAGATGTTGCATAATGAGGGTTAAAACAACAATGACAATACAGCTGTATTTGAGTTCAAAAGTACTGTGTTAATAACCTAGATGATTCAATCAAATTCCACCTCCAAGTATACTGCACTAATTGCCCACTAAGAAGAAGGAGGCAGCAAGTCTGTAACTTTATTTTTCAAACAGGCTTCTAGATTTGGCACAGGCATTTTAAGTTAGAACTGGGCATTTTGTTCCCACACAGTTAATGACACTAAAGCTTATTTCACACCTTAGTTTCATTTGGGCAGTATGAAATATTTACCCATCAATTTCCCCAGTTTATATTTCTGAAGCACATAGTAGGTAATTCCTCTAAGAATTCCCGCCCATATACAAGTTTCAGTAGCTCCACTTTTAGTTAACAATTAACATTCAAACTATTTGCTGGCCCACTGCCTGGGGAAGAAATCATAAAATAATTTCCTTGAAACGACTTCTGTAGTTACACAGGAGTCATGTTTCATTTCTGTTACCTATAAATATTTACACATTTTGCTGGATTAGTTAAAAAAGTTACTGTGTCAACTTCAAAACTCTGTTCCTTTCATAAAAAGACACAAGTTAGTTAAAAAGTCTCTACATTTTGGGTTTATCTGATTTTATGAATGTTTACCCTTAGAATGAATTTGCAGTTCTGTTGAATTGTTAAGACTCGCCCAAAAAAAAAAAATCTAAAGATTTTTTTCATACACAAAATAATAAACAATCTAAAGATTGTTTCATACACATCATAAAGATTGTTTCATACACAAAAGTGTCAAGAGACATCTTTGCAAAGTCCCTCTTCATATACGCATAACTACACTCACAGTTCATCTAAACTAACTTTACAGATTTAGCACTTTGAAGGGCATAAAATGCACTTTCACAAGAATACTTGGGAGGAAGGGGGTGGGACATGACACCTGTGAAGGGAAATGTGCCCAGCTGCAGAGAGAGAGTTAAAAGAGTGATAAAGAATCGCTAAGAAACAGAGAAGGCTGGAACTAAGAACTACTGTGCTAAATATCACCTAAAGATAGACCTTACCTTGCAACTTCTTACTAACACAATTTTGTAGCTTATGGCACAAAGATGTAACTTGACAGCTGTCAATCAGGTACCCAAAAGCCCATTAGTATCTGCTCATTTACATACTGGCAGAACTGTGCATTCCATATACATGGCTGCAAGTGGCAGAGGAAAGGTGTGGCTAAAGAATCAAAAGCTGGCATTTCTTAGTGTAAACTACATCAGACTAGGGGGACTTTTTAACGTTTCTGATTATTAGGAACAATCATTAATATATTTGGGTTCAGATGACCTTATAATTAAAAGGTGCTTTTGATCATCTCTACTATATATGTACTTCAGACCTTGTGGTTTCTTTTTATTAGTCAATAAATAAAACTAGGAGACACTGTCAACAAACCAAAGTTACAGGGAATTAGCAGACAGTGTATAAAATGACAAGTTATTGGAGTGTGTGGCGTGAAAATTATCTCTAGTAAAAGACTTCTGGGAATAAATTTAAACTCTCAAGAGTTCCAGGTACCTATAGTTTACTGAAGTGCAATTGCTTACTACTGAGTAGCATTAAAACCTGCACTTAGCACAGGTGCAGGCTCAGGACATAAGGAACAACGTCTTAGGCATCAGCTATATTACATACCTGAGTTTAAGGCTGTCTGATAGTATTTCAGCTTCATCAAGAGCTTTTTTTAAATTGGTAGGTCCCAGAATTGAATGAAAATAATCCTAAAATGACAAGCATCACATCACATAAATATACAGTTTAATAATGCCTACTTCTATGCAAGTCAAGAGTCACTAATGAATGGAGAATTCATATTCTAATTATATTAATGCCAACAAAAGAAACTAGTTTGAATCTAAGTATTTTCCATTCAAATATGAGTTTGTAAACAAAATTGTTTTATAGAACAAATAAAGGCTAGACAAGGCAACTTCACCAAAAAAGTCTGACTGGTAAAAATTTTGGGAATAACTTTCCATGAAAAAATATTCACAGATCTGACAATTTATACAGTTCATACATTAAAAGAAAACTTGTCAAAAAACAGGAAAGAAAAAATAGCACTGTGAGATGGTTTACTTAATATCAGTGTGATTCTTTAAATCTGCATTAGTGTAATTCTCTGTACTTCTCATACTTTGATCAATGCAGAAGAGATCTGTCAGAAAGCTTTTATACCTGTTGCTGCTTAAAATCAGGTCTCTTTCTAATAAGGTTATAAACGGCCACATATTTCATATACAGGATGTAAGCTTTTTCTTCATCTCCATCCAGTCTGCTTTCCTCTGCTGCCTTGAAAATCTTAAGGGCACTCTGTACATAACTGAAACCAAAGAAGAGGAGTAAAGCACATCACTGTTGACTTGTCCCCAAACACCTTTTCATTACAAGATGCCATCTTAAGTGTTTACAGACTTCACCCATATATTAAGCATTTGATTTTACCACCTTATTATAAAGCTTTCATTAAATATGAATTGCAATCATGTTCCTTCAAATGTTTATCTTTGCTAGTTTGTTTGCCAGCCTTATTTAAAGTCTTCCATAATTAAATACCACAGTGAGATACTGAAAAAGGTACTCTTCCCTTCTAAGAAAAGCATTTTTTCCAGGAAAAACTAAGTCATAATAAGACAAAATTAAATCATTGATTATCTAAAAATGCTACAGGCAAAGCATTGAGATACTAGCTAAAGGTTCTATAACTTTCACAGATTTACATTTATGTAGTCATTCCTCTAAGTATGCAGATTTTCATGGGCACTGTGCTCTGTCCAAGTCATGTTTTGTAAGCATATCCAATGTGACAGCTAAGGGCCATACATAAGACTATTGAAGATTTTATATATATAGCAGAAATAATGAAGGAAATTTAGATCCACAACAAATTTGTTCTGGAACCACTAATATTTTAAAGTATTACTTGAAAATCAATTATAACATATATACCTTTTTGTACTGGTCTTTTCAGGTTTTACTTCTGTCTTCTTATTGAGATCTTTCAATGAAGTAGAGAGATATAGCTCCTTAGGTACAGATGCCACAGCAGGCATGTTAATATTGTTACTTATGTCCCTTCTAGGTTGTTACAGCTTCTTAGAAGTCTCTTTCAATATTTTTCTGGAGGAGGAAAAAAGGGCAGGAAAAGCCAAATTATATTCCAATTACTTTTAGTACAGTTTTAGTTACCTGTGTAGGTTTATTACCTAATTTATCTCACCCTATGTGAGCTAGCAAACAGTGTTTGAACAATTAACAGTATAAATTAATCCTCCCAAAATGAGTGAATTATTTGAAATCACTTCAGATAATTGATGAAGAAGATCTGGCGCTAACAGAAAAATAAAAAAATTAATTAAAAAATGCTGACTCATGAATGTTCAAAATCAACATAGCCAGTAAAGTTATTCTACTGAACTGCCAGCAAGTACACTATCAAAAATTAGCTGACTCCTCTGTACACTGCAAATACACACCACAACTTTGAAAAATGACTTCTAATGTCTTGCTGAGAGATAAGCTGAGAACAGGAAGGCTGCTACCATTAAAGTCAGCTGAAATGTCTTGGACATTCTGTAGGCCTTCAACTCCTTGGTGCCATTGACTTTGTGTTTTCATTTGAAAGCGCTCTCCAAGTGGCTGTGAAATCGTTAAGCAGAGTTTGGTCACAAGGGACTGTTACATCATGTTGTCTGAGACAGTGAAGTCCATGACGTCTCCTGCAGACTAAAACTCTTCTCATCTAGTACACCGTGAGCTACTTTAGCCTAGGGGGTGGCAGGGAAGGAACCGAGCTCCCTCACAAGCAAGTGGTGAGACATTAAGATGTGAGTGATACTGAAGGAATTAAGGGGGACTTATCAGAAGAAAGACACCCAAATGGTATCAGCAAGTTACTTCCTAGTAGCAAAAAGAAAGCCATGTGGCTTTTGAGAAGATGAAGGTAGAGCATTTCCCTTTCACTCTCAATGCGATGATCAGCGTGACAAGTGTGACCAAAAAAATCCAGCCAGTGACCTCAGAGGGAAGTTTCACCTGACCAGAATCAGTAGCTGACTGCCACTGAATGAGGTACTCCCAGGTTCCCTCCCTCTTTCTCATGCTTCTTCTCCAACCTCTTATTGAGCCAATATAGCCTGCTGAAGAAGTAGAAAGGCTACACAGTTTGTGCAAGGGCAGCAGTTGATGTCTGCAGTCAAGAAGCTAAGGTGGGAATGGGATCCCTTCCCATGGCTCACAGCTGTTGTACTCCTTGAAGTATTACTGCACAGAATATTGCTAAGTTGACTGTGATAGCCACTTCCTAGACCAACAAAACAAAGACACTAAGTTAACACAAACCTTTGGTTTAAGGTCTGGTAAGCCAAGGTCAGATTAAATATTATCTACAAAATAACTTACTGCTTGAATGTGGATGCTGTACTTGCTAATTTCCAACTAGGTATCAGCTTTTTAAAACTGAAAAATTTGTCTAAAATCCCCTCTTAGGAGACTAATTTCCAGATAATTCTATAAAGTGAGTAATAAGGTCCTCAAATACTATCTTTAATACATAAAATTAAAAATATATCCCATACCTCACTCATCTTAAAACACTGGTTTTTCCATATGATGTGTCATAAATTGAATTGTAACTTTAAGGGAGAGACTTAGGAGCTGGAAACAAGGCAGATAATTCATTAGAACTGCATGCAGTATAACCAAAACACACACACACCCCTGCCTCAAAGACCTTTCCAGTATAAAGCCTTTTAGCCTAAAACAAAGACATACCTCATACAACCTCATGAAGAGAGGCTTCATATTCACTCTTATTAAGATTTTAGTATTGCTCATCTCATTCTACCTTCCGAGCATATCTTCACCTGGCTTTTTTTTTTCTCCATGGAACTGTAAATAGACTTTTCCTTTGAAGCTTTAAGTCCTTTCCAAATATATCTTCAATGTTTGCTCTGTTATGTAACCAGTATTTTCTTAATCTGAAGTGGCAGCATTTGGTTGTGCTCTGACAGAATATTGTAACTAAATACGCAGTCTGAATAAGATGAACCATTTAATGATGTCAGTAAATTCTCAAGTGCTGCTGACACACCTTGAAAAGGGCAGATCTTCTGGAACATCATCTATACAAATGCAAAACTAGTAAATAAAAGCCAGCTCTGATCTTTAGCCTGAAACAAAAATTGTCTTTCCACATTTTTCTGTGGTCACTAAGTTATAACTGCAAGTCTTTAAACTGCCATGCAAGTTCACTGCTGAACTTTTATTTTCTGATTAAAATAAATTTCTATACCTTTTTTTAAAAAATTAGCTTCTAACCACAGTATCTGGTAAATGAGGTATTACTCTGATCTCCCACAGCACCACAATTCATACAATATGCTGAAGTGAAATGAATAAGAATGGATAAGGAATAACATTTTCTAAACTTTTTAAAAAAATCAAATTCTCAAGCACACAATCGAAATACACCAAGTATATTAAGTTGACACGATTTCAGTTGCAGTTTCTAAGTCATTCTTCTATACAGAATCTTAATTTTGGATAACCAGCATTTTCAGGTTTATGCATCACAAGTCCCCTAACTGGATTTTCTTTTTAACAGACTGACATTGTTGACTGCCAGTTGACTGCTCAGTCTTAGCTTAAAAGGATACTTAAAATCTCTTAAGCTTCTAAATTTTAAGATGTGCTTTAATTTTTCCTCATATTCAAATGAACATGGTTTATTTCCTTCATTTTTGAGCAAGCTTTGAGAAGGCTATGATTTCAGAGTCCAAATCAGCTCCTTCATTGATAAATACTGCCATCTGATTTTGACCACAATTTTTTGCAGACACCAGATTCCTAACTGGCCTAGTCTCAGTGGAGGAATCCAGCAAAATCCAGTCGTACAAATACAGTTTGGAACTAGTTAACATAAAAGAAAACTGCATCATAAAACCATGAATACAAGGGACTGAAGAAATTGTAATAGCTAAACCTACTATTAGTCAACGCTATGAGGAAGAAGAAACAACCTATTTCAGGTTTGTCAACTTCTTAAAATTTAAGTTCAAACTCAAAGCCTGTGACCTTTTCCACCCTTAGCTGAAGTACTGTCTCTGGCTCCTTTTCTATACCTATGAGTGCTGAAAACCAGACAAATATCCCAAAAATATAAGTGAAATAATGCTTGTATGTTTATGGGCATTTAACATACTTAGAACGGATAGTTTTACCCTGACAGGGAAACATACCTGTTGGTAACAGGTTTTTCAACACCTAATTATCATGCCAGTTTTACTAAGGATATGAGTAAGCTTTAAGTGGAATGACTACAGAAAGAACAATGCACAGAAGCAGTTACACCGCAAGCAGTGCGCACACTAACACGTGAAATACAGACACTAGTACTGTGCATCACAAATTCAGATATGTAATAAAGCATTATTCACTTATTTTTGTCTCTAGCACCTGAAAAAATGAGAAATGGGTTTGTCATAAGCATTAAGTTACTCAGTTTTCTCAGAATTTTTACTTTTGTACTTAGTACACAAGAGCTGGTTTTATTAAGATCATCAGTGTGAGTCTAGAGACTGAGAATTTTGCTGTGAATGAAGTACACAATCATCATATTTAGTTCTATTTGAGTCCTCTAGCTCTCTTCCAAACTCTGGCACTGTTAGTACTACAGACCTTGGTCCTGTAACTTCATGTGCATAGGATGATTATAATCGCTGGGGCTTCTTATGGCAAGGTCATTATGCTCATAGAGTATCCAAACTCTCACCAGTGTCCTGGTTGCCACCAGTCACCAGGGCAGTAACACATCACAGGTCTCTCTCCGGCCACGTACCCTGCTGAAACCCGCACCGACCTGCGCTGCCAAGCCTCGCAATGAATCTCTCCACATAGTGAGAAAACCCTTTGACAAGACAGCCATCCAAGAGTTTCACTGATACCGAGGGGAAAGACAGACACTATAAAGTTCCTTAAAAAGAAATACACTGGATTTTCTGCAGGAAGTTTAGAAGTTATTCTAAGTAAAACCTAAAAATCCTATCTAAGTATCTTATTTAGATAATGAACATCTGCAAGGCGTAGGCAAACAGCAGAGGTGATAAGAAGCCGGGGAGGTGACAGAGAGGAAGAAAACTCCTTCAAGTTTCTAACCGGGCGGTCAATAGCGCTGCGGCGGCCCGGCCGGGCTGTGGCAATGTCCATGACACCGCAGCTCGCCGGCCGCAGGAGTGCGGCACTCTGGGAAGCGCTGCTTCCCTGCCATCTTCGTCCGGCCGCTCTCGGCCTCGGCGGCGGCTCCCCCGGCCCCGCTCGCTCCGCACCCTAGCCAGGCTCAGGCTGGGGGACTGTGGGCTGCCCAAGGTCACACCGCCGGCTCCCGGCCGGGCCAGGCCCGATCCTCCTCACGCGGCCCAGACCGGCTCCCCCGTGCTCCGCAATCCCTCGAGGGCCGCTCCCCCGCACGGTGGGGCTGGGCCCGGGGATCCCTCCAAGGGCGCCCGCCCCTCCCGTCACTGCCGGAGTCCCCCTGCCCCGCAGGCTTCGCTCCCCGTCAGCCCAGAGCCGGTCCGGCCGCACACTCACCGCTGCGGGGACTCGCTGCCTCCGCCCGCCGGCCCGGGGCAGGCCCATGTCCGAGCGCGGCTGCCGAGAAGACGCTACGCGGCCATGGCTGCTAGGCGGAACTCGGCGACGTTTCTTCTTCCGTGCTTCCCTCCCTCCTGCCGGGCCTCCGCTCCCCGCGGGGGCGGGGACTGTCACGGCCCTATCCGAGCCGCGGGGCCGGCTCGGGCCGCGGGGTGCTGGTAGGGCTTGGCTCTGGCCTGCGGGCCGTGTGAGACGCGGAGCGCTGACTCGGGCGGGGAACGGAGACCCAGACCTGCCGCAGAGGTGCCTCGGAGCTGGGGTGGCTCTGGGGACGGTGTGAGGGCAGGAAGCTGCGGGCGAGCGGCCCAACGCCACCCGCCGGCCCTGGAGAGCGCTCCGAGGGAGGTCACCGGCCGTGCCCTGCCAGCGCCCGTGGGCTGCTGCCCCGCCGGGCCTGGCTCCTCGTCTCGGGACCGGGAGATTTGTTACCGTGGGCAGGCCACTAAGAGCGGGCTCTGGGATCTGTCACATTCTGTAGGGAATCCTAGCGTTTGTATGGGGTGTTAAACTGGCTCACTGCACTCTGCAATCTGGTGTGGGAATGCGAGGTACCTCTCCTTATAAAATATCCTGGTTTTAGTCTAGAGAAAACTGGATTGATAGGGGACACTCCACGTTTTCTGTTGACAGTGTTTTGTATGTAGCTTGTGTCACTACAAGCGCCGTGCCTCAGGGATGGCAGGTATGCGTGGACGTGCTGGTATGGTTACACGGGGAGAGGCCGCTCCTGCCATGGTCTTACACAAATGGAGGAGATGCTCTGTGCTTCCACAATCCTGGCCTGTCCCCTAACTGTGGGAGGGTGGGGGGGATTCAACAGCTACATTTCAACCTGGTGCTCAGTTTTGCCAATGGAAATGTCTTGTAAGCTGGAGCAGTTTCTGTCAGTGACTTTAGAAAAGAGGGAGGTCTTGGAGCCTAAACGGCCATGAAAACATGGAGATGCCTGTTTCCATGTAGCCTTCCAAAATACTTCTGATTCCTTGCCCAGGAAGCTGAACTGTATCACAGGACCTAGTGGTACAGTAACGTTGGTTGGTACTGGGCACATGAAAAGCTTAGACAATTTCTCCATCTGTAGTTTGCAGTGTGTGTGAGTGATCAGGCATGTGAAAGGTTCTGGGAGAAATGAGAACAGTGTTGTCTTCCATATTGTGCAGAAAGGTTAATCCCAAAGTAGATAGATTCCAACAACTCAAGCTGAACTGAATATTAATAACACCACACTCTTGTAAGTGCCTTTTTCAGACCTGCTCTATGAGTTTTAGCCAGGGTGGGCGATGGCAGAAAGTTACGGTAAGATGGAAGGGGCAAGTCCACTGATGTCAGAGCTTGGGATGTGTACAAATTAATGTTGACTCTTATACTCAATGCTGTCCAAACTGGACTCAGAGAATCCCTTTTATTTTTTTCTTATATGAAAAAATTGTGTGATACAATCTTTGGTCTTGTATGAGCAAACCCCAGCCATATATAGAAAAGTGTTGGGGAGGAGCTGCCTGTGCAATTAGCTTTACCCCACTCCAGAGCTTGTTAAAACATGCTAATAATGTTGATTACATTGTAACGTGCTGTGGTTGCCTCAGGTAAGAACACATTTTCCTATCAGCATGTATGCTCTTGTGTAGCAGTATTAAATCAAAAATTTTAAACAGTATAAATTGGTGTGCTTTTTAGTAGAACGTATTAGATTATTTGGCTAAAAAAATATTACATCTTCTCAAGTGGGGTAAAGTAGAAACCAGGTACTTTACAGATGTGAAATGTGTTCTGACTTGCCTACATCAGACATCCAATGTCTCTTACATGTAGTTTTGGTAAATCCTGTTAAAAAACAGCCATGAACCAGTTCGTGATCATAAGAATGAAAACTGATATACAGTGCTAATGGACTAAATGCAGACTGCACTCTCCACCTCTACGAAAGACTGTCATTAATATGGAAAGTCTGGCTTTTCTGTAGCACTGCAGCTAACACCACAAAGTCTTCCTGTTTATTGGCACATGCCTGTGAGGACACTAACATTTTCTGTGTCTGTGTTCTGCATAAATGAAAAGCCATAACATTACATGCTAAATCCTTGTTGAGAGACATAGCCATTTGCCAACAACGAAAGAGAAATGTGCTGAAGGTTGGATTTGAAGTTTCTATGCCCTCGGTGACCAGCGTCACCCCGAGGTGTTTGGATTTGTTCTCTAGTGCCGCCTTCTGGCTGAGCCACCCAGAAAAACCAGTCCACAGGTGAAGACATAGGAAGAAACATTTACTCCTTGGAATATTGCTGTTTGTATTTTGTACAAAGCTGCATTAGGTAGGTCAAAGGCAAATAATAATAGCTCTGTAAATGATGTTAGTACAAGTATTCCTCTGGTTATCTAGTGGGTATTATAATCTCCTGTTTTGGAGACTGGAATTTTGTCGTCGGCATGTTTTCCGAAGGATGAGGATTATGAGATCCATGCTTCACAGTAGAAGATGTATGACTTGGAACACCTTTGGGGAGAATGTGAGCACAATAATTTTGCATACTTGTAACAAAACTGAGAGAGAACTGTTCCAGGGCCTGGGCTGTCAGGTTCAGTACCAGCCTGGGACTGAAGGCCAGAGCCCTCAGAAAGAGCAGCAACAACTGAAGACTATTTTGGAGCTGTCATCCTATCAAGTCCTATATCTATGATCCCAGATTTGCAACTGATGAGGCCACATCTTGAGTACTGAATCCAGTTCTCAGACTTAATTCAAGGATATTTTGGGGCTGGAGCAGGTCCAGAGATGGGCAGTGAAGCTGGTGAGGGACCTGGAATACAAGTCCTATGAGAAGCAGCTGAAGGAGCTGGGGTTTCAGCCTGGAGGAGGCTCAGGGGTGACTTTTATCATTCGCTACAACTCCCAGATCAGAGGTTGTGGCCACGTGGGAGGGAGTTGTTCTCTCCCAGGTAACCATTGCAAGAACAAGAGGACACAGCTTTGAGTTGTGCCAGGGAAGGTTTAGGTCGGACATTAAGAATTTCTTAACAGAAAGGCTAATTAGACATTGGAACAGGCTGCCCAGGGAGGCAGTGGGGTCACCGTCCCTAGGGGTGTTGAAGGAGACTGGACCTGGCACTCATTGCCATGGCCTAAGCTGATGAGGTGGCACTGGGTCACACGTTGGAGTCGTACGATCTCTGAGGCCTTCTCCAACCGAATTGATTCCGTGCTTATCTCTTATGTCTAAAGCCCTGCCACCGACAGGCAAGGCAGCGAAGTCCATGCTAAGACACTGCAACCTCATGTGGGAGTACAAGAGCCCCAGCAGCCAAGAGGAGGGAAGCACAAGACCCGCCACGCTGTGGCACAGAGTAAACTGGGATAGCGACCCCTGCTCTTATTCCATTAGCTGCCTCTAGGGAGGTCACCCGGGCCCGCCGAGAGCAGGACGCCAGCCCTGCCCCCGCCGGGCGGGCAGCGGAACGGAACATGGCGGGGCCCCTCCAGCCCGCGCTTCCCCGCCTTTCCCCGCGGCGGCGCGCATGCGCGCTGTGCGGCGGAGAGGCCGTATCCCTCCGCGCGCCCCTTTTCCCTCGATGTCTGTGTTAATAAGGTAATTCCCGCGCCCATGGTAAGTGCCGGGCGCCCCTCCGCGCCCGCCCGGTGCGCCCCGCGCCGCCTCGCGCCCGCCC
>VWYI01025272.1:4210-18248 GCA_013399455.1 Anthoscopus minutus | reverse complement strand
TCCGCCGGGCAGCGCGGTGTGGGCCGCTTGGGCACGGTCCCGAGCCCCGCGTAGGTCGGGGGGGGGCCGGTGGGGCCGCGGCCCGGGCCCCTAAGGCGGCGGGGCTGCGTGCACGAGCTTGGCGCCAAAGGTGCCCTGGGGAGAGGCGGCTCGGGCGGGAAGGGAGCGGTTTCCCCTCCGCAGTGCCCCTCACTCGGAGTCTGTAACTCTTACTTTGGACTCTTAATAAAGCGTATAATGGGAGCGTAAGAGTGCCATACGATATGTTAGTGCGGATTGTCGTGTTTTTTTTGTTTTCGCCAAACAGTCGAAGTAGTTTCCGTTGGTGAGACGCTGGTGGCACGGCGGTGAAATCCCCTGTAGGAAGTCGTCTGTGGTAGTTCTTAAGGCATTTGTGTATTTTCCTTTAACCTGCTTGCTGAGGTGGCTTTGATTTAACGGCGAGTGCTTCGTAGTAGAGTTAAATGTGCTCGAAGTTGTGAATGCACACCCTGTAGTTCTTCAGCCTATTTTAAGTTATTCTTTACTACTGAACTGTTAGTAAGATCGTGCAGTTAGCTGAGTTTTTTATGCACACAAATATGTTAGAGAATATAAGTGTGCCATGTGAGTAAGGTTAAGGGTATATTTGGCAGATCAGCATACACTAAGTAGAGACTCTTGTTCATGACCCGCTTTCTTTGCTGAAAACACTTTGTTTTTAGTTGGATTTTGTTTGAGGCTTATGTGCCAGACAGAAACTGTTGAGGAAGTTTCCCCATGCTAAAACAGATGATGTAGGTAGGAGGCAGAGGATTTTTATTTGATGGTATTTTCAAGCTTAATCAACCTGAGAGCCTCTTAAGGCTGTGGTACAGTTCAAAGGCTACATCACAAGCCCTTGGAATCTTGATATCAATCTCAGCTGCTGCAAATTTTGGTGTCTAGTGCCAGATTTATTTGTGAAAACTGTATAGCTTGTTGGCAGTGCCAGTCCACATCTTGGTGCCAATGGTTTACCCTTGTTGCATAATAGCACTCTTTAGATGTTAGAGATCATGACCAAATCTGTGCTTTCCTTTGTGAGGAGAGAGTTTCCTACAGTCTCTGTTATTTAATTGAGTTCATTGTTGGTTGGTGCTTATTTAAGTTTATGTGTGAGCCTAAATAGGAGGACGACCTCCATTAATAGTAGGCTTGGCTGTCTTTGCTCTCAGCTATTCAACAATGTTTGCTTTTCTCAGATCAGGTATTTTTCATGATACATGTCTGACATGAAGGTCATGTTGCTGTTCAAGCAAACTAGAGAGAATTTAATTACAAATACGAGACTCAGCGGAAAGCTGAAAGCACTGGAATCAAAGCTGACTGCAATTAACATATTAGTGTAATTTTCATTATCACAACAGAAACGTGGATAGTCTAAGCCTATGATATATTGGGATTTGAAATATTGCTTGTGAAATCTGTCAAAAGATGTTTGATTCATGTAGGAAACCAGACAGGAACTTTTTGAGTTTATCCCATGTAAGTTGCTATAATCACTGCTAATTGATATGTGTGTTAAAATAATGCCAAAATGTTCAAGAGATGCTATCTACTCTGTGCTGTACTTCAAAATACTGACTTTGGTATGGACGGGCACATAAAATTAGCTAGAAATGGCTGTTCTGGATTTCTAGCAATACTGTGAGATATTGAAATCAGTAGGGTGGTAGCATTTGTGAAGGTCAGGTCTGGTGAAACAGGGTAAATTGTTTTTTTCTTAAACAGTGGAAAGAAAAAGATATTCTGAAAGGGCATTCTTTTTCCAGATGTAACAAATGTGAGAGATGATGGGTCTCCAGCCATCTTCTAAGTACAATTCTGCCATCTGTCACTTGAGCAGGGAAAAGTATTTAATGAGCCTTTAATGGAAGTTTGTGATTGCAAATCCTTACCAGAGATATGGTGTGTGTCGATTTGGGTACCTTTGGTAAGTTG
Organism: Anthoscopus minutus; assembly: GCA_013399455.1. Lineage (NCBI taxonomy): Eukaryota > Metazoa > Chordata > Aves > Passeriformes > Paridae > Anthoscopus > Anthoscopus minutus. The sequence continues at coordinate 16,286 of VWYI01025272.1, read as the reverse complement.
TGCTGCTGCAGTCCATGCTCCTCTGGAGTAAGGATGTCCCTTTCAGCAGTGCCCCTTGGGACAAGTGCTGGGCTGGGAGATCTCTGCTGGCAGATGTTATGCAACAGCTGTTTCGTGCCTGTTGATCTCGACCAGCTGATGCTCAGCACTGCAGTGATAGAAGAGGAACAGATCTGGGTCCTGGGGGCGGGACACCAGTCTGAGAGATGCTGCAACATTTTAAGCCAAACTTAATTTTAATTTGGACTGCAGACTCTTCTGCTCTGTTGTCTGTAGACTGTTGTATGGTAGGCCAGATGTCCCAGGTTGCTGAGTTTTTTGCTCCACTTGCTTCCCATGGAGCCTATTTTACACACTCAGTTCCACCTAAATGCCTGTTGAATGCTGTTCTATACCAATCTGGTAACAGTGTCATCTTCGGAGTTTTATAGAGTGTATAAAAACCTAAATCTAAGATGGATGTGAAAAAGTAGTATAATTTTCTTTTGAACATAAATAAAATATCAGTAATAATTTGATTTTCTTTTAAATTACCAGTTAATTGTAGCATCTGGCTAATGATACTGTGCAGAATACATTGCAGTAATGTGTAAGTTCAGGAGGTGATTAAGGTGATCCAGAGAAGTCTAAACCCAGCAGAAGCTCTTCCCTATTTACTCAGCTGTAGACAAAACCTTCTCTTCACACAGTTGTGTAGCAGCTCTTACCACATTGCCATAAGAATAACTCCAACAGTCTCAACTCTTTATTTCCGAGCCAGTGATGTTTTTATTCTCTGAAAAAGTCTTCATGCAAAGTGTTTCACAGCTGTCATGCTAGCAGAGCTTGATGGAAATGACACAGTGAAGAGAACCCTCTAACACATCAGCGGAGTGGAGTAGCAGCAGAGTGCTCTTTGAAATAGCAATCTCATTTCAATTTTAAATGTATTATTGTATCTTGCTTGTGATGGTATCACTGCACTATTGTAGTGTTACTGAGCCATCTCGAGAGAGCAGCTGGAAAGGTTTTCTGGAATGGGAGGCTGTGACTGCGGACCCTTGTCGCTATGTCCCAGCACCGTGGGTGAGTGTAGGGAAAGTTGGGAACGTTGTTACTTGGGGATTTCTTACAGTACTGGTCCTTGGAATGGGCTGCCAAGTGGAAATCAGCTTTGGGTTGACTACTCAGAAATTTTGTGAGTGCTGGTATTCATTGGTTAAAAGTGACTTAACTGTGCGTGAACTTTGGTGGAAATGCCTTTTCCTGCTGTTAATGCATTAGTGACATATAATGGGATTTTTATTATTTTACTTGAACAATGGAATTTTGCTGGGATTTTTTTCTTTTTTCCACTAGATGGCCCAAGCATGCTTCCAGGAACCCCGTGAGAACTGAAGCTTAACTAATTTCTTTTAACTGAAGTTAAAGTTCTGCATTATGAAGCATATACCAGCCTGTGTGATGCTTTGTGCTTGTTTAAATACAAACACTTTATAGCAACCGAGAGAGTGTTGGTTAATGTAAGGAATATGTGGTAATGAAAAGTGGTTTGTTTTTCTTGATTAGAACATTTTTTATCAAGTGTAGTATAAAGCTATTTAGTTTTTCATTGAGAAGAGGACTGGTGTGCTTTCATTGACTGTGCTTCACAGTAATTCAAGATGTTCATGGAGGCTCTGAAAAGGTGTTGATCAAAGTTTGTCCCTAACATCTCCTGGGAATGAGAGTATTTTGCAGGCCACCGTAATTGATTTTTTTGGAGGGTGGCTTGACTTTTGCTGCATAGGCGTTTTATAACAACTTTGCCATTCATTTCAGTAGTGTATAGATGTGAGCAGTGGGTTCTGAATAGGCTGTTAAATGTACAGACTAATTTGCCTATTTTGGTTTAAAAGACATCAAGTATTAGATTGTTATCATGAGTGCGTTTTTTGTTAGTGGGGGAAGATGGGTATGCACTGAAGGCAGCTCTTCCATGAGGGTGGTTGGACACTGGAATGTGGCTGAAGAAGTGGTAGGATGTTCATCCATCTGTCTATCTGTCCATCCATCCATCGTGACGTTCAAAACTCAGCGTGGCTGAGCCCTAGGCCAGCTCTGACTGGGATATTGAACTAGATGACCTTGAGAGGTCCCTTTCAGCCTTAATTCCAAAATGAGATTTTTATTAGTTCCTTTGCTCTACTGCTGTTTAAACCAAAAATAAGGATAATGGATTGTTGTCTTTCTGAGCTAGTTGTAATATAAGTATTTTGAATTAAGTTCCAGCTTATCTTTGCTTCTGAGGACCTTGATGTGGTGGTATTAGACCACCAGAAAAAGGATGTCTGTCTGTGAGTGTACTTTTCCTCTTTAACTTGAAATCCCCACTGGGGAAAAAAAAAAGCCATGTGAAGGGAGTGCTCTCTTCCTTCATTTCACTGCTGCACTTGCCAAGTGCCATCCCTTGCCTTATGTTTGATATTGATACTTCTAGTGTCTCTCTTTAACAGGTGTGACAGATTTTCTCTATCCCATTCCTTAGGACCTTTCCTAGATTTTCCCTTTTGCCCTTTCTCTTTATGGAAGAGAGACATCAGCTGTTCCTTCCTCTGCATCTGACTTTTCCTTTTTTCCTTCCTTTTCCCATTGTCAGTATTTGTCCTGTCCTTCCACCTTCCTGCTTCTCTTCCCTTTTCTGGCTGGAGACAAATCAATGTGTTTGCATGTACCAGAAGGATGGACATAAGTGGATTGTTTTGGTGACAGGGATATTGCTGCCTTCAGTCAGTTCTGTCTCAGAGGTAATCTGCACTAGTAGTAGTTCACAGCCCTACCTATATGTGTTCAGTACTGCATTTGCAGTATTTTTGGTCTCCTTTCTAGTTTCTTCCAAAGTCAGCAGCTTTCAGTTTATTGAGCAATGTGCCAGTTGAGCCAGGTACAGAGAAATTTCTAAACATACTGAGATAGATTTGTGTGTTTAATAGGATTTCTTTCCTGGACTGATATACTCTTCACTTTGTGTAGGACATTGGCTGCCTGGCCTCATAACTGCTGTTATTAGTAATACAGGCTTAACTTTGTGACTGGAAACTAAACTGATGAAAGCAGTTCCATTTTTAGCATCCTGGTAGTGGAAGACATAGCCATAGGTATACTAAAATAGTAGTAGTAGTATATTTTGGTTAGTAGCGTAAGTTAAGGTTTAGTTCTAATTTTTTTACCAAACAAATTTAATAGCAAGTATGAGATAGGGTGAATTTAAAAAGTTGTGTTTCTAGCAAATCTTTGATGCAACAGCAACAGGTGTAATTGGTCTACATGTATTATTGCAAGAATTATATGTTACCTAGGTGTAAAAGGGATGTTATCCAATCATGATGTGAAGGTTTTTTAGTTAGTATCTCAGTCATGTCTCAAAACTTTGCACGTCACATGTTTTTAGTAACCGTAGACAGTTAAAGCCGGTAGTAATATTTGTTTGCAGGCAGATTTGATGTACCTGTTGTATGTAGTACAATAATGTGCTTATTGTGTCATTTTGCATCTGGAGGTACAGAAATAATATTTTAGGGTGAACAAAAATAGTGATGGACAAGATGTCAGAAAGGTGTTGTGTTTCATACTTATCTCAGTGCATTTACATAGTGGTACCTCTTGGAAACATGAAGGCATTTTGGATAAATGGATGTAGTGCCTTTGGGTGCATGACACAGCAGCCACGATGTAGTGCCATTTGAAAGCTGGACAAAGCTGCAGAACGTTGCAGTGTCAGGTGAGAGCTTTGAATCCACCTTCCATAAGAAATGGTCATCCAGTTCAGTTTAAATTTTGTTTAACTTTATAGCTACAGTGATTACAGCATTGTAATACTGGAATCTTGCGTCAGTATCAGTTCTGTTTGGCTGGCAGAAGTAATTCTAAAATCAAACTGCTTATTGCAATCAACAAAACTAGTTCTCATGGCTAAAATGCCAACTCCAGTTTCTGAACTTTTCAGAGTAGTTCAGAAATAATAATTTTAAAAAAAGAAAGCCAATGTGTATGTATTTAAAATAGTGTTAATGTTATTATTTTCTCTTTATATTCCTTTATGTTCTTCACTAGATGTCACTAGTAGATTTGGGGAAGAAACTTTTAGAAGCTGCACGAGCAGGTCAAGATGATGAAGTTCGCATTTTGATGGCAAATGGAGCACCTTTTACCACAGACTGGGTAATGAAAATTTTTGCAGTGGAGAAAGTAAATCATCTTACTTTTCTCCCTTGAAGAAAGAAATACTGTTCTTATGATTTAGCATTTATATTACACCTCTTCTTGGAATTCTGCATTCGCATCATCTAATGTCTAATTCAAAATTAAAATTATTTCTTCATATGACCTCCTACTGATTTTAGTAAGAGACTGTGAATGAGCTCATTCTGGTGACTTTCAGGATGAACTTTGGAATGGTTAGTGGGAAAAAGCTGCAGTCATCCTCCTAATTACTGTATTTATGTATTTAGTATGGTAAGAGGTCTGAATTATGGAAACAGTCCTAACTACCAAATGGGTGCAGCTGAGAAGTTCCCTGATGTAGGGGTACTGAGTTGTCTTTTGGAGGTGCTGATTTTTAATAGATTGTAGAGAGGTGTCAGGTACCCAAAATTCATGGGACATTTACAAGCTCTTAAGAGCCTTAATCTGCTAGTGACCTAACTATCAAATTAACTCTGTTTTGAGCAGGAGATTTGACTTAATTGACTTCCAGAGGTCCCTGTTGACCAACAGTAAAAATGAGATTAGGCCCCTTGAAATGTGACACATCGAAAAGACAGAAAAAACAGAGTAAAAAGAAAGCAACAACAGACTTTGCTCCCCCTTTCCTATTCTGTAAAAGCCCCAACAGCTTCTCTTCTTGAGACTGCAAGGGAAAATGATTTAGAAGTGCTGGCTTGACACTTGGATTTGGTAGCTTCAGAGTAAGAAGGAATGTCCGTACTGAGATCTGTTAGAGCTGTGTGTTTTGTGTTCTGTTCCAGTTGGGAACATCTCCGCTTCATCTAGCAGCGCAGTACGGACACTACTCCACCACAGAAGTGTTGCTGCGAGCAGGTGTGAGTCGGGATGCCAGAACCAAAGTGGACAGAACTCCATTACACATGGCAGCATCAGAAGGCCATGCCAGCATAGTAGAAGTCTTACTTAAGGTAGGAACTGCTGAAAGAAGTCTGAACTGGGGTTGTTGCAATAGTTTATGATCATATATTTGCAATTCGCTTTTAGTCATGAAACCAACATTGAAATTACAAGAATAGTTAAACTGTATGCATTGGGAGCTTTGTTTTCCAATTAAACTGTAATTTGTTTTACAGTAAAATAATCATGATTTCAGGTGAATTATTTACTGCTGTTTCAAAATAAGGATAGTCGCTAATTTGATATTGTGTGTAGTAATAGATTTTAGAAGTAAGATGTGTTTTAGGCAATCTGTAATCCATTTCAGGTAAAAAATGTACTTGGTAGATGGATTGGATTACTTTTACTAAATATGTAAATGTAAGATAACAGGGCATTCCTCATGGAGAAAGACAATTTTGGGCTTCATTCTGTGACCAGTGTTATTTAATTCAGATATTTCTAATGACATAATTTACACAATAATCTTATTTGTAGCATGGTGCTGATGTCAATGCGAAGGACATGCTCAAAATGACTGCACTTCACTGGGCTACTGAACATCACCACCAAGAAGTTGTAGAACTCTTGATAAAGTATGGAGCAGATGTTCATGCTCAGAGTAAATTTTGCAAAACGGCATTAGATATAGCAGTAGACAATGGAAATGAAGACATTGCAGAAATATTGCAGGTAACTTTTAATTCCTCATGTTAAGGGAACTTATAGCAAAGTACTTGATTACAAATGTCATAAACTAAGCTTTTACTGTAGCAGCTGTGACACCATCTATTGATAATGCCAGACTCCAATCTAGTTCATTACATGAAATGAGATTATTGTTAGTAAACGTTACTTGGCCAAAAAACATTTTCGCTACCTACAAAGTCAAGGATATTTTATTTTCTTGTATTTGAGGGATATAATACACAGAGGTAGCGGGACTCTTTACAATTGAGGTGTAAAATAACAACTCCCTTCTTGGACAGTATATTTTGGCTATCCCTAGTATTCAATTAGCTTAATATGGATATTAATTTCCTAACAGTTGGAATGCAGACAGGAGAGAAGAGATGCCAAATTTTCCAGAATTAGGAAAGCTAAGATTGAATTGTTGGAGAATTTATTATAATAGATAATTTCATGTAAATGTGTGCTTATGGTTCAATAGCATTGTTAAAGGCAAATTAAGTGATAAGTCTTACTGAGAAAAGAATGCAAAGTAAAAATATCATGATGCCATTGTATGAATCTGTAGCCTTTCTATATCTTTAAATATCTGAACTTCTATTGTGTTCCTTTAGGCTCCTCCTGACTGCAGAAAGGGTGTAGTAAACAGAAGTTAGTAGTAATTCATAGAAAGACAAAAAGGCTGCCATGTACATTTCTTGGCAGTTGCAAAGCCATCAGAGCAGCTTGTCATGACATGTATCTGCCCTGGCAGTCTTGATTCTTCAGACTTCTCTTTTGATAAGTGAGCTTGCATAACTGCAAAAGGGCCTTGTCCTCTTTGTTTACAATAACTGGTAGGGAGAAGTAGTGGTGTGTTGTTAAACTCTTCCACTCTAACAGACTTTCTCTCTTAAGATTTCTACCAAAAAAAAACTTTTTTATGTACTTGGAGATATGACACGATGTATGTGTGTTGCATGAGTGTAGTGAGGGAGATGCTCCTTGTTTGTGTGAAGTGTGCAAGAAACTTAGACAAAGTCAACTATTCCTTTATACCTGCAGTGGGAATGATGTTGTTACTTTTGTGTCCCAGATTGCAATGCAGAACCAAATCAATACAAATCCCGAGAGTCCGGACACTGTGACGATACACGCAGCTACACCGCAGTTCATCATTGGACCTGGAGGGGTGGTGAACCTAACAGGTCTGGTATCTTCTGCAAATACATCCAATAGAACAGGTATTTAGATGCCTAAGGGATAGCTACTGGGATTTTATACTTTCACTGATTTTCACCATTTAGTGAAAAGGTTTGAGGAAAAAAGTGTTAAGAATAGTTACTGTATTCCTCATCAGTGTTGTGTGTTGTAAATATGTATGTACCTGAAACAACAATCTTCACAGACATAAGTTATCAGAAGTTCTATTTGCTTAACTATATTCACTTCAGAATAGCACTTCAGTTCAGCAGAATGCTGCTGAAAGTGGAGTGTGTGCTAGAAGTTTCAGTGCAGTAAAAATAGAAAAAGGGACTGTGCTGGTTTTAAATTTATCAGCTAATTTTTCTTCATCCTTCTAGATGAAACAGGAGTGTCTGCTGTACAGTTTGGAAATTCATCAACATCAGTATTAGCTACGTTGGCAGCTTTAGCAGAAGCATCAGCTCCACTGTCTAATTCTTCAGAAACACCAGGTTAGAAAACTGAGTCATTTCAACTATTTAATAAATTTAAAGTACATAACTTCAAGTTTCCTTCAGCATGTGAAGTAATGTGCTAAATAATGATTTTATGGATCTAGATCTGGAAGGAGAGCAAGGAAGGAATAATGACCATATTTATGGGGCTGTTTTCCTTTTTATATAGAATAGCTTCTTTTTAGACAAAATCTTTCCTTTTATTGAAGGTTTGAAGAAGTTCTAGCAATGTTTCCTTCCAGAACTAAAACCCAGTGCTGAGTTTGACACTGAAAGACCAGAGATGTTTGCCACAGCACTAGTATTGGGACTTTCATTTTGACTTTTTTGTGATAGTGGTCTTTCTTACTGCTGAGCCTATACTTGGAAGCCAAATCAAGTTCTGTACAACACCACTTATTCATGTAAGAGTCGCTGTTTTGGTTTCCTGAATAAACACTGAATATTTAAGCAGTGTGATAGGACAGTGATACCTAAAGATCTTCAGAAGATGATGTCTGCAGTCATTATTTTAACTACAGAGTGATTTTTCTGTGTATGTTTCATTGTAATTAACTTAAAAGATGAAAGCTTTAGAGTTTTATCTACCTTCTGTCATCTTGAACATCACAACACTGTCTATAGGGTTTTAATTTCATCTCTGTAGATAGTGAGCACTCTAAGGTCTGTTATTTTAAATCAAAGGCTTTGCTTTTACCCTGACAAATTGAAAACAAAATACAGAGCTAGTGTTCTTGAATTTCCTTGATTGTGCTACCAGTGATCCCTTTGTCTCAGCATCTTGTTTTAAAAAAGGAAGGATGGTAGCACAATACCCCATTTGCAGCATGTGGTGCAAGCTGGAATATATGCCATAGTTCTGAATGCAGGCTTTCCTTATCCTACCTTCATTTTTAGAAGTGATACAGAGCTGTGAGAGTTTACTGCTTTATACTCATTATTGAATCATGAATTTGAAATTGATAACTGAGCTGGAGTTCTTCGCTTTTACCTATAAAATTATATATATACAAGGTTGGTTTTACTTCTTAAGCTTTATCTTTCTTCTCTGAAGATGTAAGGTGTCAGCTGTGCAGAACTTTTCCTTTAGCCTTTTTTCATATTTTGTATGAGAAATAAAGCAGTATTCTTGGAGTACAGACCAAACTTTTAAGATTCTCTAGGAGTCCTTTGGTCTGTTACCATCTTGAAGACCATTATATTAAGTAGAGAAATCTGAGCTGGGTCCTGAGGTACAGTGGCAAGGCAGTGGTTGAGAAGTAGCTCCAAGGTAGTATTTCAAGTTTGATTTTGTTTTATTCTGCTATTAGTGTAACTTAGTCCAGCTTGTTTACAATGCTAAAGTTCTTTTTGTTCTTAAAAGCAGCTCCTGTTCTTGCTGACTTGTTAACACTGAAGCCAAAGCATCAGATTTGAGTGGGGTGTATTAATGATATTATATTGAGTGAGGATGGTGTTTCATGTATATGTCAAAAAGTGAGTGCTTTATGTTGGCCTGATGAAAGACTCTAAAATATAATACATAGTAAGGTATTCATCAGGGGGGCCAAGTTTTGAAAGCCATGGAAGAAATTTTTTCTCAGCTGTACTAAAATGCTTTTGAAATTATAAAAGCCTCGTTTATAAATTGACTTAATTCCTTTACTAATCTGTTGCTAGTTGTGGCCACAGAAGAAGTTGTGACTGCAGAATCTGTGGATGGGGCCATTCAGCAAGTGGTCAGTTCTGGAGGTCAGCAGGTTATTACCATAGTTACGGACGGCATTCAGCTAGGGAACCTGCATTCCATTCCAACCAGTGGGATAGGGCAGCCCATCATTGTGACCATGCCAGATGGGCAGCAAGGTGAGTGCACACGTGTATGATTCCAGCTTGAGGAACTGTTTTAGCTGCAGTAATGACTTTCTAGGTGCAAATAGCTTGGAACATTTTGTGTACATTTATGAATTCTTATATTAGAGAAGGCTCAGACACAAGCCTCTGCAGTTCAGTGGGTTAACAAGTCAGCTGATCCTTTGCTTTAGGAGAGAGAATGAATAGAAGAGTTACTGAACTCTTCAGTATGGAGGAGGCATGGGACATTTAAGAGAAAAGTGATAGCTACTTGCTTTGCCTTCAGTAGGTTTGATTTTTGCAAACTCGTTACAAAAACTAGAAGATGGAGTAAAACAAAAGCCTTCTTCTAACTCTTATACTGTTGCCTTGCTGGAAGTATTGTGGGGAGGTAAGGCTTTGATTTAGATGCATGAAGCAATTTGTGCAAGTCCCATGGAGTGTCAGTACGCTGACACACTGACCTGACAAATGTCAGGTCTTACATGCCAGATGTTTTGAAGCAGCACTGACAGAACGAATGAAGCTAGAGAGATGCAGTTTTTTTTTTTATTTTTAGAACCATATGTACTTTGTAGAAGCTGCTAGTGTGATAAATCCTACTTTGTGATGTGTATGCTTTGGGTGGTTTCTTTTAAAGGTGCTCTGCCACTATTTAGATAAAAATGATCCCTTCTTAGTTTTCTTTCACCCCAGTGTGAAGCTTGAAGAGTTGTATGCAGGAGGCAAATTATTTTCAGTCTGCCTGAACTAGTACACCTTGTTATCATTATGAGTGAGTGGGTGTAGATAGTAACTGAGGTGACACTCACATTTATTTGTCAGATGGCTGCAGGAGAAATTAGAGTATGACTGTACTGAGAGCCCTGCTTTTCTTATTCATGGCTAATAACTACTGAATTTTTAGATTACTTAAGGTGTATTAAAACAAAAGCAAGATTTATTGGTATGTATTATTTATTTAAGAAACTTTATATAAATGATCTGCTACAGGAGTTAGAGTTGATAGACTGGTGACCCTGCTGCAGTTTTCAGCCATGTCTCTTTATGAAAATGGCAGTGATATTCCAGAGTTAATTACTGTAGGCCTCAATAATGAGGAATTTTAAAGTTCTTTAGTAGCATACCAGCAACTAAAGTTTTTAGTAGATTTTCACTGCGCTTATCGTGCACTCTATTATATAGATGTATTTTCACAAGCAGAAGTATCTGCATTTTTTTGCTGTTAATATAATTACTTACATAATATGACTTTTATATAGTGCAAACATTATTCAAAGTAAATGTATTTACATGTACAAATACGTTTTCAGTGTTAACAGTTCCAGCGACAGACATTGCTGAAGAAACTGTGATAAGTGAAGAACCACCAGTGAAGAGACAGTGCATTGAGATTGTTGAAAATCGTGTGGAGTCTGCAGAAATAGAAGTAAGGAGTATATTACATGATCTGTGTTGAACAGTGTTCAGGACTGAGTATCTGGTTGTGGTTTTTGTATTGTTCAGGAGGTTAATTTCTGTGTTAGCACAGAATGAAGTGTGTGAAACGTTTAACTTGTTCAGTCTCTCCTGTAACTGAAATTCATCTTTTACAAAGTTGTTGTAAAAAGAAAATAGGAGGGCTGTTTGCTTGATCCTGTGGTCATGTATGTAAAAGTGACACTAAGTATATGAGAGCATTTTTTTTGTTTATCCTTGAAGATCACTAGCTGGTTTTTAAAACTGGGTGCTGATACCTTATCAAGTGACTTGACTCTTTCCACTAGGAGTGAATGAGAGCACTGAACCCTCATCTTTCTGTTACAGCCATATGCTTCTGATTGTGAGATCATTTTTAGCAATGTTTCCTTTCCATTCATGGTATCTAGATAACTGCTGATGGAAATGTGAAACAGTAAGATTCTATGTTTGTTAATTTTTATCTGTGTGGCGTCCCCTACTTTTTTTAATTCCAATGTGGTTTATTATTACACAACTCTGCACCGTCTGGATTTTTTAAAACTATACTGCAAAAGACCTAAAAATGTTGAGAGCTCTTTCCTTTTTTTATATGACAAATGGTTGTAGCTGTTCACTTCAAAATTGTAGCTTTTTTTATACTAGCCACAAAAGGTCAACCATCTCATTCCTTTTCCTGTTACTTCTAACTGCTGACCAGTTTTGGTCAAAAGTTCATGAAAATTGCTGTCTGCTTTGACTAGACTGTAAGTTCTCATTTTGTCAGCTCCATGATACTTCATTTATCAAAGGTTGTATTCTCCAACTTCTGTTCATATTATCAAATTGTGCCTAATTGAATACTTTTTGTTGTACAGTATGTGCTATATGTTATCCATGTCTAATAACAGTAATTACCACCTCTCATCATTTGCTTTCCATGTCCCTAAGTTGTTGCATCAAATACTTTTGGCCTTTGCAGTTTTGTGGTCATTACAGATTATCCTGACAGTTGAAATTTTCTTGCTGCATTTTTTAAAATGTATGACTGTTACAATAAAAGCATTTCTTTTGTTCACACTTTTAAAAATCTGCCTGAATTATTCATAAAGGAAATTACATTTCCTTAAGTATTTTAGTAATTCCCTTAAATGAATGTTTAAAAAAACCCCAGATTGGTTAAGGGGTAAATTGATCTGTTCCTAACTACAGATAATTTGTACAACAATACCAATAATTCTTTTCAGGGGCTTACCAGATTTATTTATATATGTTTAACATGTTTCTCAAATATTGAAAGAAGTTGGTTTAGATGA
>VWYI01025265.1:258227-271607 GCA_013399455.1 Anthoscopus minutus | reverse complement strand
AAGGCTTCTTTCTCTTGATGTGAGGTTTGGTGGTAAAAAATTAAGTGAGTTCTTGTCCAGACCTATTGCTGCTTCACTGTTAGGAGAGAAGTTAGGAACAGGTTGCAGTGTCATAGTTTTAAGGAGTACCAGATGATAGTTTATAAACTTGTTGGCAGAGGCTAGGGCAAATACATATGAGACTCCCTCTTAACTAGGGCTGAGAAACTGGATTCTTAAAAATGTATAATCATAATAATGTATAAAATTCACTCCTGGGAAGAGGTCAGATTATAATGTATATTCTTTAAAGATAAGGGGTGCAATATGTCAGTGAATAAGCAAAGTGTTCTGGAGCAAAGCTTTTGGGTGAGCACATGTTGTATGTGCAGGGTGCAGTTTATTACAGGAGCACACTCCAGATCAGGTGAATTTTGGAATTCATTAATCTCTGAACTGAAAATAAATTTAAGTGCTTTTCCCTGCATTTTTACATTCTTTCCTTTGCTTCCAGTCTTGTTTAGCACAATAGATTTAATGGAGTTTGAGGTAAACAGATGTTCCATGTGTTATTTCAGATGCTGGATGTTTTGGGAATGTCTCTGGCTAATAGTTGAATGACCAGCATTGTAAATCACAAGAAAATGGCAGCCATGGAAAGAATGAAACATATTGATTATGGATGTATTTCATCTTATTGTGCAAGTCAGGAAAAAACTGTCCTACCCTAGCTGCTAAGATCATGGCTCTGTACTTTCAGTGTTTTCACAAGCACCAGAATTACACTGTGGCACAGACAAGATGTTCATCCAGTGATGCTCATCCTTCCATTCAAATGTATTGCTGAATTAAAGGGGGGGGGTGTAGGTTTCTGGAGCAGGGAACACCTGGGATTCATTGTTTAACCAGAGAAGCTAAAAGCTGGGAAGGCAGGACATTCTCTGGGTAAATGGAAAGAACAGAAAGCGGCTCAAAAAAGAGGTGATCATTTCCAAACTGTGTCAAATGTCCAAAAGCTCATATTGCATTCTCTTATGTATTGGTTTGTCTGTGCTAACCCATTTAGGATTTTTAGGGGGTATTTGACATGCAGGAAAGGGGTTCCCATGTTCAGTGCTTGAGCAAATGATCACAAAAAAGTAGTAGGAATGGCCAAAAATGCTCATGTATTAGAGAAACTAGACTTAAAACCTTAAAGAATATGAAAGATTTGAACTATCATAAATGTACATTTTTTGCAAAACTTTGCATTTCTGGAACAATGTTTTTCTTCATATGTAAGCTTGCTGTTTAGTGAACTTCATTTTCAGAGCATCCCAAATATAATCAGATATGATAAAATCTGAGTTCACTTCTTTTGCTACTTCTTAGAAATCTGAACTTCAAATTTTATTTTTGATTTTTCCTAAAGAAAAGTATTTTGTTTTAAAGTAGCTGATTCATTACTGTATATTTGTGCTTGTTGTTGTTTCTGTTGCTTACTTATCCTTCAAAACATCTTTGTTCAAAGAAACTTCTTCAGACTTCATGTGATGTGGATCTTCACCCTCCCATTAGGGCTGGTTAAAACAAAGCGATAGGTTAAATGATCTGGTCAGGGTCCTGCAGTGGATCAGTGCTGCAATTTGGAATGGGAGAGAGGGGCATTTCCCATAAATTTCTTTTAACCATTAGGCCAGTGATGATGAGTTGGGCAATGAGATACTACAATCAAAAGTGTGTCCCTGGTAGTTTTATTTTTGTTTTTCCTCTCTGCCAGTATCAAGGAGTGCTTTTGCATTCCTAGTCTGTTACTTCTTAGTCCCCAGATTGGTTTTAGGGAGCTGAAGGGCCATTTGTAAAGCCCAGGATGCTCTGAGCCCGTGACTTTCCCTGAGGAGAAGAGAGGCAGAAGAGGATGTGATGTGCCAAGCTGCTGGCAGATCTGGAAAACAATCCCCTCATCCTCCCTGGCTGGTGAGAAACCAGGTTTTTACGTTGCATAATGAATTTGTGTGTTTATAAAGTGGGAGGCTGATACTGAAAGTGACATAAAGCACACTCCTTGTCTCTTCTGGGGAGAGTGTCAGCCTACTCACAAACCTTCAGGCTTAAACTGCAAAAAAAAAAAAAAAAAAAAAGATTTAGAGATCCCTGAATTATGTTCCTCCACTTATTCTCAACATTTCATACCAGATGATGCTTCACGTTGAAAATACTTTTGTCTGAAAGATACATTACCTGATTTTAATTAGGGTTTCTTTGAGGGAGTGTTGGTTTTGTTTCCTTGATTCAGTCTAATCCTGCTTCCTGTGATAAATGGATTTCCATGTAATGGGTGCACTGATTACTCCAAGGCACACATCTGCTAAAGGATGCCTTTGAAAGTCGGGCTAATTTGTTGGATAAGTGGCAGATTTCTGATTACAATCTCTTTTCAATACAGGAGATCACTTAAGTAAGACAATAATCCTCTCTATTTTTTTCCAAGCCTTAGGTTTGGGAGGTTTTTTTTCATCTCTGTTTTAATTATCTTATTCCTAATTTTTCCTTTTCTCTAGGCATACTTTGGTTTCTCTTTCTCCATAAACAATTACCAAACACGATTACAGCGAGTTTTGTTGTAGTGGAGCTTGCATATGACATTGACACTGTTGTGAACTCAGAAACTATGCTACATGAAATTACAGCATTATATAGACTACTCTGTCTTCAAAACAAAAAAAACAACCATCTCTTCTGGATTCTAAAATCCCCATAAAAATGGTGATTATGGAAATAGCTGTCAGAGAAATTCTCAGCTGATATTTTCAATACTTGCTACAAAGGTTCTTGCTACAGAGGTAGGAGAGCAGTCTTTTACTCTCTCTGGGTGTTATTCCTGCATCTCTGCATTGATTGTGTGCATAAGGGCACAGAGACTCAGTATGACACAGACACAGTATGTTATTATTGTATTCTCTAATAAATGTCAAATGTTAAGCCCTCCCTCTTTTTTTTTTCTTTTGTATCTTTTGTTTTAGCAAACTGCTTTAATAACTTTAAGGCTCAACGTGTGCCACAAGTTTTAGAATTCAGGGATGGAAATTTATTTTCTTCTTTAGTAACTTCTACAATCCTCTGTGTGTAGTTGTTAAGCTAAAACATGCCTGTATTTAACACAGCCTGTTTTACTTCACAAACCAGCCACAAACTGTTGTTATCAAAAGCACCTTTTGGTGCCTGGGTGTTAGAAGGCTTGGCTGGTACAGCTGGAGTGTCAGACCCAGAAAAGTGCTTTCTTCAGATTTTTTCAAGCCTTGTTTTCTAAGTGGGTAGGAATGAGGAGTTCCACTTTGGGGATAAGCAAACTGAGAGGTGAAATAAGTTACACTTCAGTGCATGTAAATGTTGTTGCTCAAAATGGAAGCTGGGTCTTGTAGCTCTCTACGATGCTGTGACCACTGTGTCAAAGAGCCTTCATATGCAAATACATTTCTCTGTATTTTTCATACACACATAAAACAAGTAAAATGCTTCCTCTGAAGATTTGTTTAACCAGACAAAACTGTGGGTATGGAGAAATAGGATTAACAGTAAAGTGAACTAAAGACTTCCCACCTTTACTTTTGCCAATCTAGAGCGGCCTTTGGGATGTTCTTTTTGCCCTGCCAGTGATGCAGCACAGTTTTCAGAAACAACTTCTTCCTGGAGGAGACACCTCTGAGGATACCTCTTCACTCTTACAGGTGCTCACATAAAATATCTGGGGGAAGTTACTTTTGTATGAAACAGGGATGAACAGCTGGGTTAAATCAATCTTTTTCTGGCTTATTGAAAGAGCTGTGGATAGAGAAAAGCTGGAGACTTTCCATAAACTTTCCTTTCTGATGTCTCATGATCTGTTTTTAAAAGCAGAGCTCATTAGAATAAATAGTTGATCAGGTGTTTTCTCATTCCTGGTCAATTTAAGAAGAACAAATTGAAAGCTCTGTAGTGTTCTTTGTACTTTCTTATGAGTTATTTTGAAGGCTTTTTCCATTGTACTTCTATTTTTTTTTTCCTTTTTTTCCATAATAAAGTTTGAATTTGGAGGTGTGTGTGAATTTGAAGTAGCAGAGTTAGCAGTCCTCTTTTCTGGCTTTCTAAAATAGTGCAAGGCACTGAGTCACTTCTTGCCACTAATAAGTTGCGTCATTTTGCCAGGATCAGAATGTTCCAGTCTCAAAGCAAATAGTTTGAAAAGTGAAAAACCAGTTGTTACCATATATGTGTGTGTGTGTGTGTGTGTGTGTGTGTTCATACACACACACTCCCTCTGTCTCCCTCTAACCTCTCTACTTATCCAAAGGTGAGGATTGATCCTTCTGTATGTGGGGCAGTGAATTAATTAATAATCACCACTTCTTTCCACTTCACCACAGGCTTCATTTTCAGCAAGGGAGGAGATAAAATACACACTCTTATGCTCACAGCATTTTTAAAGCCAAAGGTTTATAAGCACAAATGAGGATAAACATGTGGAGATTCTGTGGAGGTGGGAAAAAAAGAAAACTCTGTGGAGAGGATGCTAATTTTGTTAGATTAACTTCTTTTTGTGGTTTTATTTTGCATGTTTGATATAGGATTTGCTGTATGCAGTTGTGAAGTGACTTCTGTCCTATGTGTGAGTGCTCTAAGGTAAATTCCATAAAAAGCCAGGTGTGTTCCTGCTCCTGGTTGTCTGCAGATGTTTGCTATGCTGAGCATCTGATGTCTTGATTTGAAAACTTTATCAAACAGGGATGAAAAGCACCAATTTAATGATGATTATTTTGTGTCTGTTTATCTTCATGCTTTGCCAGCAAACCTGGTCCATTTTGCCATCTGGATTTAGCCAGGATAAGTCAATTTGAATGTTTTAATGCCCTCACTGGTAGAAAATACCCCTCAGATGGTAAAAACTGACTAAAGGGAAAAGCAGTGGAGAGATGTGTGTGCAGGGACCCATGGCCAGAGAGGCTGAGGTGTGGGAGAGGCCAGGAGGAGCTGGGCTAAGGCGGGGGCAAAGCATTGGAGATTGCCTGAAGGTAGCTCTGTTTTTTTCTAAATAATCACATTAAACCTCTGGCAGGGAACTGTAAGTACACACTGAATCTCTTCAGAAAGGAATCTGAAGATTCCTAGATCTCATTGCACTGAAGAAGTCAGACCCCAGGACTGACAGTGGCTGCCTGGGATGCTGAGATAATTGTTAAAAGCAAATGGAGGACTTTCTGTAAATTTGCTGTTTCAGATAATCTTAACAACTGGTATATGATTACTAATGAATAGGAGGAAAATCTCTAATAGCTAGTATCATTATGATAATGCTGAGAGAGTCTGAAAGCTGGAAAATCAGTGGAGTGACAGGTTGCAGAGAATATTGATGGTGGCTTTGGAGGACAGAAGCTGAGCAAGAGGGCAGAGGTTTACATTGGTGAGGTTACTTAAAGGCATGTACTTTGGAGATAATTTAAGTCTTCATGCTGACAAGTTCTGTAGCTGTTGTTGGTTTTGCTTTCTACTTATAGAGGCTCTTCTAAAAATGCCCTAAACGTGAAAAGGAATCTGATTTGTTTAGCAGGATCACTGAAGGGTGTCTAGTGACCTGCTCCTTTAAGAAAAATCGTCTAAATGCTGGATTTCAAGGGAAGGTAAGGTGATAATCAGTACAGACATTTAGTATGAAGGGGGAAGAGATTCTTCCTCCCCCCATAACATTCCATAAGATAAAAAACCCCCTCAGTTTAGATAGAGAGTGACTGTATGGTGAAGCTCCATGACCACAGAGCATGTGGCAGCAGGAAAGAAGTGATGCTTTTATTTCAGCATGCTTGCTCTCTTGCAAGGTGCATGGTGCTTGTCTAGCACTCATGCAAGCTGTCTGCACAAAGCTCATAAGGAACAATCCCCCCATTTTTTTTTACAGCCCAGCATGGACTACCAGCACCTATAAACTATGCATGGAAAAGTAATTTAATGGTACATTTCTTCACTGTGATGTCTTGAACAGCTGAGCTGCCTGGATCAGCAACAATTTGCCTTGCTTTTGTGGATCAAGGTAAGAAGTCCAGAGGGAACATGGCCTCTGAGGTGCAGGCCTTGCACATTTTTGTCCACTCTTGTGGGGTCTCCTTTTTCCTCATTGTAAAGTGCAATGGGCAGGAGAGAAGAAGATGAGGAAGTGCAACACAGGGTTTGGGGCTTCGTTGTTTTTGTATGTTTTTTTTAAAACATCTTTGCCTACAAAATTTTAGATGCAGCAGTCATTAAAGAAAGTCATTAGAGGTCATCATGCCTGGTACTTTCTAGCAGAGCATCCTCCTGCCACCACAGGAGCTGGAAAATGCTTGTTCTGTGCCAGCATGGATTCTCTTTGGCATTGATGCTCTATGTAAGTGTCTTATAAAACCCTTCCATGATAAACAAAGGATTTTGAGGAGAATAAGTCAGTTTGTCATAGCTAAAGCTGTTGAAGCCCCCAAAGTTTTGACAGATAGATTCAGGTTAGATATACAGTGTATATTTTGCATGCTTGTTTGATCAGGCATGTTTGCCCACTGCCTTAGCTGGAAAAAAAAATTGTATGGGAAATTTCAAAACAAAGACAAAAAGTTTTATGGCAGGGAAATACAGGTCCACTCTTTCAGCCAAATATGTTATGAGGTATTGTGACAGCTGCCTGAATGAGCCATGTCATCCCAAAGTTATAAAAAGAGAGAAAAAAACCTTTATGTTAGAGTGTATATACCTGTTAATATCAAACTGTATAAACCTGCTAAAATCGAACATTGTTTTTACTTTTCTTGTGAGTGAGTTTTCCTTTTGTTTGTGGATTGTTTTATTTTGTTGTAGGGTTTTTTTCCTTTATATTTCTCAAGCTTTTCCTAGGCTATTGTCACTGAAAACTTTACTTTAAAATGAAAACAGATATTTCCCCTGCGTTACCTTTCAGTAGGCATCAAAACTTCAAGGGGAAAATATGAAATACCAAAATGTTGTGTTAGGTCCCAGTTCATCATACTTTCAGTGGTTACATGCAGAAATAAAGAATCCAAATAATGCTTTGCATTATCTAATAAAATAGAAATATGTAGTAGTTATCTTTAACTATTTAAATTATCTGAAAATAGATAATAATTTGTGTGCATCATGGTGTCTTGTTAGTGAGTTTTGGTCATGGGTGTCTTTATATGGCAGAAAGTATTCAATTTTTGGTGATGGACCATGAAGTATTTGTTTTTAGCTGTTTTTAGTTCTTCCAGTCACACAAATTCCTTTTTTTTTCTCTTGTATAAATATGTGTTTTGCCCTGACCTCTAAGACCTCGAGCCTTCTTGAGAAAAATTTTTCACAGGACATAGAAAGGTGAAAGGAACTGATTTCCTACAAGTTATATGAAAAGATGGACGGGTGAAGAAGGAAAAAGGAAGAGTCTCAATTCAATTCCCTCCTTTTCACAGCTGAGGGGAAAAGATTATTTCATCCTGAAATTCACATGAAAACATCTGTGACTGGGCATGTAGGTGTGCTGTGGTCATGGAGTCAGGCTTGGGCTTTCCCACTGGCACCAGGACAGGAGATTGCAGACAGGTTTCCCTAGGGAAGCCCTCTCTTAACATCACAGAGAGCTACTTGAAATGTTATGGTGAGAGACAGAAAGCCAGGGCCTGCTTCTGAAGTAGAAAAACCCTGGAAAAATGGTGAGGTTGTGCAGAATCCCATGTGGCTGTTGCTGAGCTTGCAGGAAGTCCTCGCAGTGTTATCATTGCAGTGGATGTACACACTTGACCCAAAAATATTCGTTTTCAGAGAGTATCCTTGCAGTGTCTTTGTGGCAAAGTGCAGGAAGTTATTTATTGTACAGCTGGTTTAAATTGAAACTTTGGAGCATAATGGGACAACTCTCCATCTCATCCCATCCCCCTCCTAAAGTTTTCATGCGAGAGCACATTTTCCATGACTCCTTTATTGTTTGAACACCAGGATATTGCATAAGCCTCTCTTGGGGAAAATAGAATATACAGAAGCAGAGGATGACCTGTGCCCACCCACAAGGGCTGCTAAATGCAGCTTCACATATAGTGTCAATAATGAAGAACATCAGAAGGAAAGAAACGTGTGGGCATTTGAATGTTTTAATCAGTGAATGTTTTAATATTCACATCCAGATTCTCACGCTGTTTCTGCAAGGACCCTCTGCAAGGATGTGGGTGTATCTCCTAAGCTCTCTCTTCCCTGATTTGGAATAGAGCTCTCCTTTTCCCTCATGGTAAAGTGCAATGGGCAGGAGAGAAGAAGATAAGGAAGTGCAGCACAGGGTTTGGGGTTTTGTTAGTTTTGTTCAGTTTTTTAAAATTTCTTTGCCTATAAAATTTTGGACGCAGCAGTCATTAAAAGAAAATTATAAATAAACAGGCTAAGGTGTTAGCTTGTGGAAGTTACAGAATTTGCTTTGGAGAAGTAGCCATGGTGGCAGTGTCATATGACAGGCTTCATCCTAGACAAGGAAAGATTAATGCCTGGTAAATTTACGTAGCTGCTGCTGAGGAGGAGCATTCCTGGGTCATCCAGCATTCCTGTCAAAATAATCTGGAGTTCTAAGGATTGCACAAATTGAGGAAATCCAGTTCAGTGTTGTGGTTGAAGTCAGTGGCCCAGCTCATTTCAGTGTCAAGACACGTATACCTTAGGGCTTTTCTGAATCCAGGATTCAGTTTGTGAAGCCTTTTACAGACTGCTTGTGCTTGATCTCCCTTCTGTGCCTGGAAAGCCACCATCTCTGGGTTGACTGAAACAATTCTTGAGGAGCCTGTAGTAGTGCTGGAAGTATGCAGGACAGGAGAGCAGGTTATGGCTTGTGATCTCTGTATGGCCAGACCAGTGGAGAAGGTAAATAAAAATGTTCTTTGCATTCTGAGGCTCTGAGTCTCTGAGAGTGGAAATAAGCAGTTGGTGTCTGCTTGCAACTTTGTCTTCTTATTGTATCTGTTGGAGACTGCCAATGGACAAATTGAGGGAGGATTGTCTCTTCTTCTTTTTGGAAGGTATCGCCCCTTAAGAGAATGTCTGACTGTGAGGCAGAAAGAGGAGTAGCCCTGATGGAGACTATCTGGTACTATAAATCATTTACTTGAGATAAAATTTTGATAAGCATTATAGAGAAATTACCTCACTGTTTTATTATTTCAGTTAATGTGAGCTGTCACTCTCTTTATTGCCCCTGTAGTTAAAGTTTATGGAGGTTCCCCAAAGGGATGCCCTTGAATCTGGAACTTAATGACTTCCCCCTCTACTGGAATTACAGCTTCTAACTGGAGCAGCTTGGATTAATTTCACTCTTATGCATGAGTAATCATATACAACCTTCATGTATCAGAATTTAGATCTACAGAACTACAGTGTTAAAAGCCAGGAAACTCTAGGCCAATGACACATCTTAGAGCTTAGAGAGGAATTTTAAAATCATGGTAATAAATGTTCTGAAGTTATCAGGAAAAGGTTTTTCACCCAGAGGGTGGTCAGGCACTGAACAGGCTCCCCAGGGAAATGGTCACAGCTCCAAGCCTGACAGAGTTCAAGCAGCATTTGGATAACTCTCTCAGGAACATGGTGGGACTCTTGGGATGTCCTGTGCTGGTCCAGGAGCTGGACTTCAGTGATCCTTAGTGGTCCTTTCCAATTTAGAATATTCAGTGATTCCATAGAAGTGAATGCACCTATTAGAAAAAAACAAAACAAAACAAAACAAAAAACAAAAAAAAACCACAAAAAACCCCCAACCAACCAATCAACCAACCAACCAAAACCAAAAAAACCCGACAAACAAACAAAAACAAAACAAGCAAAAAAACCCCAAACCAAACAAAAAAACCCAAACCAACAAAAGACCAAATCTTCAGGATTTGTGAGTTTCAAGCTCTCTTTCCACATGTCACTCACAGGTATAATGAGTGCATTTGCTGATTTGCTTTACTTTCTCCTCCAAGTGTAAGGGAAAATCTTGATGTAGTTCTGAGATGGCCACTGATGGGTATTTTGAAGAACCTCAGCTGTTGTAAAACTTATTTAGACTTATAAGCACTGAAAGTTGAATTAATTAAGAAATATTCAGCTTGATATCAGATTACATTTCAGGACCAGAAAGATGCAGACAGAGTTTCATTGCTGATTGTTCATGAGACTAGTTTGCATTCATTCCATACCAAATAGAAGATGTTTCAAATGGCAGCAGGTCAAGAAATTGAGGGTTTTAAATCAAATTGCATTCTGCTTTATTCAAACTGCAAGGTTCTTAAAATGCAAGGGAAGCCTAAAAAATCTGAAGTAAATTAAAGGTCTCCCATTACGAAACCACTGCAAAAGAAGTGCCAACACTGACATCTCTGTCCTTGGGCACTGTTTGAATTTTTGAAGGTGTAGTGGCAGTGTCTGTGAAGGTCATACAAAAGTAAATGTGTGCTGTGCTTCTGGAGATGACAGAGTGTTCAGCTGGCACACTTCCATTCCCAATCTGCTCTAATGAGGTTTGCTTGGAATACTGTGGTTCAGGCCTTGCTTGCTTTTATTCTGGATTTTGTTAAAATTGCCATTGCAAAAAAAATTATAACAGATTCTCCTTATATTTCTGCAGAAGTATTTAAGTTTTGTGTGAAGGTGGAGCTCAAAAAGTTGCTAATTTAACTTTCCATTTTTCCCTTACTTCTTATTGGTTTTTTTTCATTTTTTTTAAAGTGACTGCTTTGATGGCAAGCTTTGTGGGGCACACCAGGTTTTTATCTGCCAAGCACGTGGTGTACACCTTGTACACTAGTGAGAATCATTAACTTGCATATATTGTAAACCAGGTTATCTTCAGAACAAATAGGTGTGCAGTCAGAGGGGTGGAAACACTGCAGAAGAGTGTGTTGAGGAGGTGGTTGGTAATCCTTTTTATCGACATGGTTGAGTAAAACACTGGATACTTTGGCCTTAAACCAGATGAGCTCTTAAGAGCTCTTAACTCTGTTGAAGTGTTGAGCCCAGCAGTAAAAAGTGAAGGCCTGCAGTGATTTCATTGAGGTTTGTTTGCTGGCTGGTATTTCAGCACCTGTTAGCATGGATTTGTGGAATGTGGTCCTTGGGTAGAACCCATGCAGGGGAAATTGCAATCCCCACCTCACCTCTTGGCTCTATTTACCTTCCTGATGTTGGCCTGTTTTGCAAAAGGACTTCATGCTTTGTTTTCATGTTTTCAATTGAATGAATCAGTCCTGGAAGTGGTAAAACAGTTTGGTGGTTGCAGGCAGGGGGAACATTTCTGGTTGTGCCCCTGTGGAATTCCACACATGGTGAAGTTGAGCCAGATGTTTTCTAGCACATCCTTCTGGCAGGTCAGGGGATCTTCCCATGCACTCAATTTGTACCAAAGTTACTCATTCCCAGATGCTTTCTTAAAAGCATTGCTGTAATTTGTGACCTCATATGTGCCTGTATCAGCTGTCTTGGTTTAAAAACACCACAGGTTGAACGTTTAGACTTTGCCACTTATGCTTCCTTGAAAAGTAAATTATTTTGCCATAATGTGTATTGGTTGTCTTGTTGAAAAAAAACCCACACCAAACAACTTAGATTTTGATGGTGACTTGTCTGTTGGTTTGTTATGACAGCATATGATTTGTAACACTGTGCATATAAATGAAGAAAAAATCAAACACGGGGTTTCTTCTTCTAGAAATAATTGGTCTGAGAAGTATGTAGAGCATTGGAAATTTAATGGGAGACAAAGAAGGAAATACAGTAGGCTACAGTGAAAACCTCCTTCCTGTTTTCATAATTTTATTATTTGTTCAGTAATGGAAACATGATGTGGGTAAGTTTCCCAGAAAATCTTCAATTTCCTCACAGACTTTCTGTGAGGTAACTCAGAGACTTGTCAAAATCTGACCTATTTTCACGCTGCTGTTTACATGTAGTCCTAAGCTGTTGCTCACTAAAAGAAGTTGCTTGGCTTTGAAACCTGATTAATGAAAAAAAATAAAATAAATAAAACAGTAAAGTTGGACTTGCTAACTTAGTTGCTTAAGTAAACCTGTCATGAACAGCATGATGTCTGGTTTAGTTTTGTGTGTATATAAACCAGATATAAGAAACAACTAAACTTCGTTACCTCTTTTTCAGTAAAGGACTCTAGCCAACCAAAGAATGTAATGATGTGAAAGGAAGAAAAATTACTTTGTATGGGGTAGTTCTTCATGGCTTGGTGGCAGTAATTAGTAATAATGGGGGAAAAGTACAAAGTGTCCTAAGACTAAAACTGCAGTTTTGTAAGAGAAGACAGAGACAGTGAAAAAGGGGAGACAAGACTAAAACACTCAGTGAACAATTGGTGATTTATCCAAGTTTTCTCCTCAGTAACCATTTGGTATTTTTCCATAGCCATGAGCTGGCACTCTTAGGTCTGACTTTCCCAAACATTTTCCAGCGTGCCGAACACAACACATGGCTGGTGCAGAGCTGGCAGCCCCCAGCTGGGATTTGAACCATGCAATAGTTTCCACTCAAAAATGCAGGGAAATCAAAGGTGAGAAAAATCCATGAAGAACAGATTTTGGTGCTGTTGGAAGCTTGTGAAGTTGAGTGTTTAACTCCTTTGGTCAGGTCTGTTTTCCTTCACTTGACTCTAAGGAGCTGATGTTGGTTACTTTAATGAATATAGGATTTGAGTCAGCTGCTGTAAAATTGGTCTGGTGTTTATTATGACTAAATGTTGGGGAGTTGGACAAGATGTCCTCCTGAGTTCCCTTGCAGTGATTCTGTGAGCTGTATTTGAGGCTACAGAACCTCTGCAAGCATTAAGACAGTCTAAAAAGGGAAAATAGCACTGTTTACTGGCATCTTCATTATGGTGAAGCACTAGAATATTGTGTCCTTTCTCTGGTACTGCCTCTGCACTGTGAGTGTTACTCCTTTGTGACTGGTTTCAGTAGATTACTCGTGGATCCCTTCTTTCCAGAGCTTTGACCTACTCACTACTTGTGTCAGCTTTATCCTCCCAAGAGAACCTGCTTCTCTTGCTTAGAAGAGGGGGGAATGTGTTGCAGGTGTGTGGCAGAAAACTTCCTTCTAAAAACCACGGCAGCTTCTCATTTTATTGCAAATCAGAAGTCCTCCAGGAAAGGTAGTCTGAGGGTGTGTCTTCCAGAGCATGCTGTGAGTCCATGGGGAATAGAGAGAAGGAAATGCAGAATGGAAGCAGACAAGGCTCTGGTTGCTTTGATGACAACTGAAATGGCCATCAAAGGTTTTGTTTTTTCCATGACTGAAATATGTACAGGGGCTGTCATATAAACATGTGATGTGAGGGAGTCTGTGAGTGCAGCTGTTTGATTCAGAGGCTCAAAAAGGCACAACTGGTAATTGATTTTGCGTGTGTTCTTTCTT
>VWYI01025265.1:193977-258212 GCA_013399455.1 Anthoscopus minutus | reverse complement strand
CTTTTTCTTCCCCCCCCCCTTTTTTTTTTTCTTTTCTTGTAAAGCAGGGCTGAAATAGCTCCCTTAGCTCTTTGTGTGTAGGTTAAAGTGTTTGAGTGGGATCCTGAGCTCTCCTGTGCTTGCCAGTGATTTTTCAGAGTGCTATGAAAATAGGAGAGGCAGTTCTTACTAGGATTCTTACTTGTGTGAATTAAGGTTTAAATGAAGATCAGGGATAAGAGAGAGAGAGACATGCTTGTTATGATGACAGTTAGTTATAACAAATGGACTCCAGTGATGTCTTGTCATAATTTCAGGGAGCTCTTCCTTTACTCAATGTTGATGCTCTTTGATTATCAGACAACACAAGGGAAATAAAACAGGAAAAAACACCTGAGCGATTACAGCAGGATGTGTGGACACTAAAACTGTCCTACATTGTGATTTCCTGGGAATGATGGGTTATCCTTTCCTTCCTTCTTGCACTTTATCTAATCTGAATTGAAATAAAATCGCAGGTGTAGAATCTGCATTGTATTCTGCAAACTCTTGAGAGCCATTCCATAAAACTGCCCAGGGTGGTGGTTTGGTCTGACACCTCTTGTGTCTCTGGCTCACATGCCTGTGGCAGTGTGCAGCCACAGGAGGGGAAAGAAAATGGATGTTTCTTGAAGAAAAGCTGAAAAAAAAGGCACTGTATTTCAAAGTATCTTGTGAGATTGCTGGAAACAGCTGAACACAATTTGTAAATGGGTTTGATATCCTACTCACAAACCACAGATTTGAAATATTTTTACTTCATGTCAGAGAACTGGAGATGTGGCAAACTAAATACACAACAAATTGGCCAAGACCGAGATATGACCATTATATATTTGATTATTTTTTCTCTGTACCACAAGGATGTTAGTTTTTGTGTTTGACTGCTGGGATTTTTTTGGTCTTCCAGGGTTTTAAAAAATCTGTGCATGTAAATAAAAATTCCTGTTGTACATGAAGTATTTCATCTTTTTACTGAACTCATTTTTCCTCTGCCTATAGATAAAAATAGAATAATGACGTCTCACTCTCTGGGCTTGGTGCATCATTCATACAGTACATCTCCTTTCTAGGTCACAAAGCTTTCCCACATACACTTTTTTATTAAACACTGGGACAATGCTCAAGAACACAGGGGTTTTTTGCATCTGAAAGCAGTGCCTCACTGCAGGATGGCAGTGGGGAACAAAATAATGAAAATATATCATTGATTCAGAATTGTAAGATATCCTAATTTCAGTAAAAATATGCTTACTCTAGAGTGACTCACAGCTAGACCGTGGTGAGTTTGAAGGGGCTGCTTAATTTTATTTGTCCTGTGGTTGTTCTTGGGAAGTTTTATTTGAAGGGTGTGGTAGATATTACACAAGACCAATGAGTATAGGGTAGAATTGTCTTCAAAGTGAATTTCCATGAGGCAATCATGATATTAGCTTTTATGTTATACACTCAGAACTCAAATATGCTCATATGATTCCAGTGTAGTTGATGGGATTTTTTGATGGCTGAGAAAGGGATGGCTGATGGGAGCCTAATGGTTGTGTCCTAGTGGGTCTCCTCACTGACCAGAGAAAATGGTGGTTTCCAACCCTTCCTGTGCACTGGCTGCTCCATAATCCAGCAGAAACAGTCAGGTTCCCCATAGGTTGTTGGCATTTCTCCAAGCAAGAGATTAAATCACTCCAAGGCCTCTTTTTGTGAGGACTTCATCATGAAGTTTCAGTAAGAATGCTTTTTTCTTGTACTTCCCATTTCTTCTTAGAGCAGGGGGTTGGAATGGGTGACCTCTGGAGGCCCCTGCCCATCAAAATTATTCTGTGATGCTTTTGTGTGGGCAAAGTAGGTATAAAATACTACTAGCAGGAATACCACCTAAATAGGGTGGGAGCACAGTGTGCATCTTAAACCCTAAGTATAAAGCACAGTGATGCAAAAGTGTATAATCCAAAACTAAAAGCTGAAAATTTTACCCAATCCTGTCATCCACATTTTTAAGGAAGGCAAACGGGACCTGGTTTAAACCAGTGAGTTAGTCCAGGCAGTTCTGCTGAACAGAGATTGAAGTGGTGCTGAGGTTTCAAAGGACTCAGTTTTGCATGACAAGTGTTGTTTTGAGTAATGTGGTGCCACTTTAGTACATGCTCTAGACACTGTTTTCATCACAGAAGATTTTCCTGTGTCACAGTACGCTTGAAAAGTGATTTATAACTTGGTAAGCACTTGTACCCTTGTAGTCTTTTAAAAAAGTTGACTCTCAGTTTCCCAAAGACATCAGCTATCAGCTATTCCAAAGAAGCTATCAGCATTTTTAGTAGTTGATTTTTTTTTTAACACCACCCCCATGCCAGCTGCAGAGTAAAGTAATTTAATTGTGGTTTCTAAACAGATGTACTTGGAAGAAAACCTTGCCAGAAATAACACATCAAAAGACAATTACCGTTTTGTTATATATATTTTTATGTAGCATCCTCTTTCTTTTCTGCCCCTTGTTTGTGAGCTGAAAACTTCTTCAGGTTTCCTTTTAGAGGTATTCCATTTTGGGCAACAAGCAAAGACAGAAAAATGGTGTGTGTGTTGTTTCCTTTTTTAGCAGGAAATCAATGGGAATATACATTACCCTAAGTAAGCCAGCAGCTGTTCTAAGGCAAGGTCCTGACACACAAACATTGTAATGACGTACAAGGACTAATATATGTACACACACAGAAATGTCCATGGTTTTTTTACCCCCCAAGGGTCTAGAGGGAAAAAAAAACCCCTCCTGTTTGTTACTATGGTCACTGTTTATAATGACAGCATTTGCCAAAAGTTACCACGCTGCACTTCCTTTAGCTTGGTGCTGCAAAGCCCTCTGCCTTTTAGCTTCTGGTAAGGTTTTTGCTCCAGAAGAGATCAGCTGCAAAGGATTTGGTTTGTATTTTTTTTCTAACAACCATGAAAATCAATAACAGAGCTTCCCTGTTTTAGTGATGTAGGATCCTAATCTGGGAACACACTTTATTCTTGAGAGGAAACCATTGTGGTAATTTGCTGGCAAATACTCTAAGGCAATCAGCAAAGCACTCCTATGATTTCTGCTAACCCAAAGGAAACCACAAGCCAGTCTGTCTTGGGTAGTTCCTGTGATTTTTCTCATACCAACAGCTGATGCCTTTTTTTGTCCTTTTCCTGTGATGCTACAGCTACTTCACTTGGAAAGCCTCGTGCCTGCAAACCAGGCATTCATGCTGGCTTATGTGAGAAACCAGTTTCTGCAGATACAATTTGGTGAATTGGAAAGTTATCTGATCCTTGGCTTTCCATCTCCCTCACTAAACATGCAGGTCAAATTCGTTCCTTTTTCTACTGTACTTGAGTTGACTTGAAGACTGGTGGCATTTCCAGAAATTCTGAAGCTGCAACTTGCTTTTTTTTTTTTTAATCTCTTTTCTGTGGATTTTAATATTAGTTCTTTCAGCTGTTTAATACCAAGCTTCTTAGGCTTTGCATTACAGTGGTATGATACTTGTTTAACACAGACATCCAAATATATGACCAGTGTTGATGTCTGGACCTTACTGCCTAATATGAGATGTTTTCCAGATGGCTTTGAAGGGTTGGGAAATTTTTACATTAAGGGACGATCTGAATGCATTTTGGAGAGTTTGTGTGTGCAGGCAATTCTAGCAGTGGTAGAAGATGAGCCATGCATTTTTTTGGTGGAGCTGCACCATGCCAGCTGGAGTTGGAACACCTGGGAGATTCAGCCACTCCTGTGAAACTAAAAAAAGCAGTTCCTGTCTTGTAGAAATGATTGCTGATGCTTTCTTTTTCCTCCTGAGTGCCAACACCAAGAATAGCCATGTTCAGCTGGGGGATTTATTTTAATTCTCAAACTTTGCATGTACCTCTCTGTGTCTAGAAAGACCCTTGTTGTAAAAGTGCACAAGTGGCTTGGCCTTCACTCAGTGGCAGTGTTTTTTTAAGTATGCTGGAAGCATGGATCATTTAACTGTTTTCATTCATCTATGCTGAGTTTGAAGGCAAGCAAAATGCCATCATCTTCCTCCTTTGGAAGTGCTTTGGCTGTCCATTTCCTTTTCTCTCCCAGAAGAGGGATTTTTCTGCTTACAAACTGGATTTCACAATCACAGAATCCATTTTCCAGATGCTGCAGTATTATTTTCCTAAGGCTTTGAATGCATTAACAAAAAAGCAATACAGTTGGGAGAACATCTTAAACAGAGATTCACCTTAACTCATCTATAAATTATTGTGTCCTTGTTGTAATACAAGCAAGCCAGTTTTCCTTGTAAACAGGAATTTATTCATTGCTCAGTCAAGTTCAAATTCTACTTTCAGCCAATGGAGAAGCTACATGACTTCCCTTTATTTTGGAGGGTGAAAATAAATTTGAAGGCTGCATGGATTAAAATGCTGCAGTCAAAGGAAATGGAATTGACCTGGAAGCAGATACTGCATTTATAAAGAATTGTGATACAGAATTGTGAAGCTTTTTTTGTAACAAGATAGGCAGAGGTATATTTCTTTACTGATTGAAGCTAACTTTCTTCCATATTCCTGTAGCTGTTTGTGGGGGTCAGACAAAATACCCTGAGTTTCTGAAAATCCAAATTTCAAGGTGCTTAACTGGCTGTGGTTTCATAGTTACTTTATCTTGCTAAGTTGAGGTGGCTGTTGACAGAGTAATAGTACTTTCTAACCATTTTAATCCATTTTATACCAGCAGTGCTATTAGATTAGTTGCCCAGTAAGCTGCCAGGAACTGACCCTGCTGAAAATGGGGGTTTGTGGGGGTTTTTTTATTTAGTTGGGTTTGTTGTTGTTTTTAGTGGGGTGTTGGTTTTTTTTGTTAACCCTTGATTGTTTTAGTTTTTGTCATGAGCCTGAAACAGAATTGGCTTTATATATTTACACAGCAGCACATGTGTTCATTGGGCCACATTTTATCACTACAGCATGTCACTGTCTGCCTGTTGATACCTGCCAGCATCAAAGTGTTTAGTGACTGACCACTGACTTTCCCTATGGCACTTATATTTAAGGCTTGCTTCTGCCTTGTGTTTTGTGTAATGCCTTGAAGCTGAGGTGAACCTGAAATCCTTTCAAGGAGGTGTTTTTCATCCAGGTCATCTTAACAGTTTCGTTGTGTCTCTGCAAAGAGCTAGATGTTGGCAGGGTGGGAAGGAGAGCTGACAGACTGCAGGGACAAGGGCTGATCTGAGGGTTAGGAGTTCTCCAAGCGAGTGGCTTTTTTAACATGGGAGAAAATACCTGTCATTGAGGAACTAGCAAATGTATTCATCTTTGTTCTTCACTCTCTCCAGTCTGCCTCACTCTGGCTTACAGAGAAGCTAATGAGTACTGTGGGTGCTCAGTGTTCATGGAAACTGGCTTGCTTAACTCTAATTATTCTTAAATTTAATGTGCTGCAGGTTCAGCTTGGAATGTTTTGAGGTTCGTGCTGTTTCTCTAACCAAGACTGTGAGCATGCAGAAAACCTCTATTAATAGGAGAAGTAGCACCTGCAGATTCCATGTTTGGACCTCAGAGGGTCCAATTTTTATTTCATCCCATCATTTTTACTTTTATTCCATTGGCTTAAGTCCCTTGTTTATCAAAAAATGTCAAATCCTTTATCCCGTAGGTACTGCTTTCCTGTTGAAGTAACATTTCATAAAGGCTTAAGTTTAGAGTTCCATGCCTACTGCTTTCTCCCCATCATACTCAGAGGGATTCTTTTAATTTTTCATGAACCAGGAATTTCAGGCTATTAAGGGTAAAAATGCTGCTCCATGGAGTGTTTGAAGTCAAAGTAGCAGCATGAGAACAGGACCATGAACAGCATGGAAAGGCGTGTTTAAAACCACTGGTCTAACTTGTTGATGAATCAAGCCTGGTATTCCTTTTTCCCATTTGTCTCTTGTACACACAAACACATGGTGTTTCCCTACAAATACTATTTGATAAGGATTTGCAAAAACTCAATCTTGAGCTTCCAAAGAAATCTGGAAAGCCTGAAGAGACCCTAACAAAGTGCATGAGGCAGTGTGAGTTAAACAATGCGGGATGAGATGGGTTTTGTCTCTCTATTGACTGTCCTGAATAGAGCAGTTGAGCGCTGATGAATTCAAGGCTAATTTGCCATGTCATGACTCAGTTGCTGCCCTGCAACTTGGCTCAGCAGCTGCCAGAAACTCTTCTGTTTGTTTCTATTTTAGCAGGGCCCAGCAAGTTGTCTCAATGTCACTGCTGGATTTAGAAGCGTGCGGCCAATGGAAGATGAATTTCTGTCGGTCCAGCGCACTCGTACTACGGAATATTTATAATGGGGTGCAAAAAGCGGGAAGCCATGCTCCTGCTGCAGCCAGCATGACCTTTCCCAGGGAGTGCTGGCTTTGGTTGGGCTGCTGGGGAGGGCCATGCACTCCCTGGGAGCACTCTGGTGGCAGGGAGATCTCTGCCAAGCCGGAGTAAGTGAAAGGAGCTGGGGAGCCCTGTCCTGTCAGCCACTTCTGCCAGTCCCCCAGCTCTTATGGGGCTCCTGGCACAGCGTCTGCAGGAAGAACTGTATGGCACAAGGAAAACAAAGTAGCTGTGCCTGTGTGTCCAGGCATCTCTGCTCGTGGACTAGCTGTCTTATTGGGATAAAGTGGTTTTTACTTCTCCATGACAATTTAAAGAGAAGCTTCCTACCCAGACCAACAGTAGGGTCCCTCAGGTTGTGCCACATGCTCTTCCTTTTCACCAGTGTGGAAAATTTTGCCTGCCGTCCTAGGTAGGACCCACAAACTTTAAAATTTTTCCGACCTCTGGTATACTGAGATGTAACCCAGATGTGGTTGAATCCTGAAGAAAAAGGCAGGTACAAAACAAGATGCAGAGTTTAGTCTCCCTTTGCCAGCTCCTGAGTAGAGCAACTTTGTCTTCTGCATTCAGGAAAAGCCCCTCACTTTGACTCCTGTTGCTTTCCCTGACTTAATGGCAATGAATCAAGTGGTGTTTTTTGTTGTAGATGATGGAAGAAAAAGATTTACTTTGATCCTTATCACCCAGATTCTTTTTCATACTTAGCTCAAAAGAATAACATGAATTACCTCAAGGTAGGGAGGAGTTCCATTAATTAGTTGTTTATAGCATTTTACTATTTCATGACTTCTCAAGATATTAGCTTCAAATGTATAATCTTTGTCCTTGTAACAGATATTTGATCATGAAATACAGTATTTAGAAGAAATTATAAAAATCTATAACAAGATAGATACAGAATTAATTTATGTGAATTCCTGAATAATTTGCTCAAAACAATGATACTTGATACCTTGCCTTTGGCAGCTAGGGCCAAATACAGAGGAACTTCCTGATTCTTAATTTCAGTATTTTTATTCTTTGAAACAAGGTTTACACATTGATTCATTACTAAGTTTTCTTAGTCATGAGCAGATTTACTTTGTATTCTGCCCTGAAAGATATAGGTTAAAAGAATACCCCAAATTCTTCTATTTTGTGTATCCTAAATCAACTGGAATATTGTTCTTTGTGATTCTTAAAACAAAAAAAGGCCAAGAAATGCAGGTTTTTGCTAGAACCTGTTCTATTTTTCTCATAAGCTCTGAATACTGGATTTCAATATTTTATGCCTTCTTTGTGTTTTTTCTGTTTTTTTCCTGTCCTGAGGAATGGAAAATAATCCCAATGCATTAAAAATATATATCAAAAAGTAATTTATGCTCTTAAACACTATTGTGGGGAAAAAGAACAGGAAAACATTTGGATAAGTGAGTGGGTCTGGTTTTTGTGAGGATCCAAATCTGTAGCCATTAAGTGACATACTCATGTTCTTAGGTCACAGCCTGTGTTACATGAGAAAACAGTATCACATTACACTCTTACGTTCTTTTGGGCATGTGAGGATATTTTTAACAATTCTGTATTAAATTCAGAAAAAGCACTTTTTATGGAAGTAGACATCAACAGCTCGTTGTTTTAGCTTTTGACTTACTAGTCTGGTTAAAATGCAATTTCCTAAGAGTCAGAAGTATTACTTGTTCTTCATTTTATGCCTTTATTGTAAACAGTGGGACTTCTTCTAAATCAGTGCCTGCTAACTAAGCAAGCTTGTAACAGTTCACCTTTGGAAAAACCTAAGAAATAAGAAATGTACATAAGAAATTTCTGTTGTAGAGCGTGAAAGTACTTTGGAGAGAATTCAGCTAGATTTTTTTAAAGTACATTTTAAAGTCAATCTGCTTTCTTGTATTTTGGCAGTAATTTTTGCCTTAGGGCAGATATTTAAAAGAAGTCAATTTTCGTGCCAGTAGGCAAAAAATGAGGTAGTTTATGTAAACTTTACCACAGTGTTCTTCATTAAAGTAAACAGAATGGCTCTTTCAATACTGATTATTCATTACTCTCATGCAATGTATATATATTCTGCAATACAGACAGAATATTGACACCACAAGCCCAGCCTGTATAGCTATCCCCATGTGGTATGCCTGATGTCCTGAAGAAATACAAGCAATTAAATGCTGTAGAGACAAAGCTAAACATTGAATTGAAGGTGAAACATTTGGATTGCCTATTTATAATATGCTTTTTTATATAGTTACAGTAGGGGTTTGGTACCAGTCCTGTGTTGCAGGACTGCTTTTTGACAAATGACTTTTCATTTCCCTGTTACAGACTTTTTAATTAGGCTGTGTACATGTGCTTTTGTCATAGGTGGTTGATATAATATCTTGCTCATTTGAAGAGCTAATTTCTAAACTTGTAGCCATTTATCTTGGTAACTATTTTGCATTCTGCAGCCGCGAGATGCAGAAGGGAGAGCAGCTTTTCCTCAGTGCTTGCTGCCTTCTGTTCTCTTCCTGACAGGGATTTTTCTGGCCATGTTTCTTTGGCACCAGGGCTCCTGTTGTGCCCTGAAAGGCAGAGGCTGTGCAGGGCTGCAGTGAGGAGCCAAGCCTGCTCACATGGGGCTGGGAAGCTCTGCAAGGGCAGCTCCGTGCCTGGCTGTGAAACGTGCTCCACTCTGGCAACCACAACAGAACTTCTCCCTTTTCATCTTTGCTGAATAAAAAGGTTTAGCCTGGTTTCAGGCAAATGACTGGTTTTTATTTGTGGTTTTATGCTGGTCCTGACTAGGGCGCTCTTTATTGCTGTGTGGTTCTAGCAGTCAAATTTCAATTTGTTCTGTTGGCAAATGTGTAAGGCACAAGAGAAATTTTCTGTGTATGTGAACAGGAATGTGTTATTTTCCTTTATTTCTTAAACTCTTGGCATGATTTTTATTTATCTCCAAACTTAAATATTCCTCATATATACTCTGTATCTATATGTTGATTGACTTCATCTTTTTGGTTGACATAAATTATATTTCTGTGTGTCTTGCGCCACTTGGCAATGACAAACATTGTTTTATTTTGGTTTAAGCTCATTTTGTTCATAAAAGGGAGGTTATAAAACCCATTTACAAAGCCTGAGGTAGAGAAGGCTGATTATCAAAGAAGACATGAAATTTTAGAGGTCAATGAGACTGTCTGTATATCTGTTAGGAAGGAATTGCAGCATATAATATGCTCTTCTCCTGTGATTTCCATATTCCTACCAGAAAAAATGGCCTCTTCAGTGATGTTGTTTGGTCTTAAGTAAAAAATGTGGATGTTTTAATACAGAAAGGAATTAATCCTGTTGGCCTTAATGGCTGGGACCCCTTCATGTTCCAAATTTGTAAAGACTATTACACTCATGTGCAGCACATTGATCCATTAAGTCAGGAACTGTCTGCAGTAAGAAGGCATTGTAAAAACATTCGTAGAATGTGGGTCTTTTATTTGAGGATCAATAAGGGTTGATAATTTTCTAGCTGTTTTTGCAAATTTTTCAAACCATATTTTGCAGGATTGGAGGAAGATTGTGAAATGCCTTAGAGAAAATATGCTCGAAGTAAACATCAGAACACACTTGGGTTATCCACATCAATAGAAATATTTAACAGATTGAAGAGACCTCAGCATCGTGTAACAGCAGTGATATGTCACATTCCAAGATCCCAAGGCACGTTACAGTAATTAATTAACTGGAAACAATAACTTCCTTTGATGACAAGTAGTGTTTCCTTCTGATGAGGCACAGAGGATTAGATGCCTATCTTAAAGCAAAAGCATACTGCTCTTAAAAGTCATTTTTATAAGTGCCTATTCGTTTCCATTTTCACTCACTTTCATGCAAAGGTGTGTATCACATCACCTCATTGTGTGCTTAATTGCTTAATTGCATCCTACTCTTCCTCTGCTTTGATGATAGTGGAGGAGTAAATCACTTTGCTCAGAAGGCAGAGAAATACTTTGCTGCTGTGAGTGAAAATTCAGTACAATGTTATTTTAGCAAAAACCTGAAAGCAGGCACTCTTGTAACGAGTGAATTTTTATGGAAAATGCAACTTTTCTAAGACTAGTGACAAATTTATTTTTTAATATATGTGTATATTCACTAGCATACAGTAGCTTTTAGCCTAAAGCAAGGATGTCAGCTCAAGTGGAAGAAGATAATGTGAAATAAAAAACCCCAAATGATGAAGGTTTTGTCGGGAAGAGAAAGATGATGCTCCTTTCTGCCAGCATACTGTTAGGCTATCTTTTGTCCCACATGGACCCAGGTCTAGTTCTGCTTCCTTTGCAACTGAAAGTTTAACTGAAGAGACAAAATATTGTATGTCAGATGCAGTTCTCAGCATAACACAGGCTGGTCTCACGAGCAGCAAGGGGCCAACATTGTGCAGCAAGAAGGAAACCCACTGCAGTTCCCCATTCCCTCCTGTCTGCAGAGCACAGATGGTTCTCGTGATTTGCTTATTTTAATAGGCCTTCATGGGATGCAGAAGGAATGTTCCAGCTGAGGAAAGCCAGTGTAGTAACACCATGAATCAGTGTGCCAGACTGATCTGCTTGCTTCCCAGGAAAAAAAAATAAAATGCAATCAGTAAGTCGTTCTGGTTTAGGCTGGATTAAACAACGGCTGCTCCAGGGGCTGATAAAGTTTGGAGGCCTCTTTTAAAGGCCTGCTTGAAAATTTGTTTTCTCAAATTATGTCCAAATACTCCCTGTGAGCTCCCAGTCCCACCCTTCACTCCAGTGCTGTTATGCAATGCAGCCTTTGAAAACTGCACTGTGTTCTTACCAGACACCAACCTGGATGTCAGAGGGCCAGGGTGGGTTGTTCTCCCTGTCCTTGTAGCTGTTTGTAAACAAATTACTCTGAAAATTGCCTGTTCTGTGGGGGATTGATAAGAAGGATGAGTTGTTGTTGTTGCTTCCTTGCCTTTCTTTTTCTTCTCTTTCATTTTCCTTCCCCCTCATCAGAACCACCCAGTAAGCTCTCACTTTTGGTTCAGGTTTTCACCAGAGCTGGTGTTGTGATGTGTTGGTCTTAGTGAGGGCTGCCTTTGTTGAATAGGCTGGTGCCAACTGACTTGTTCATCAGAATGAAGTGCTACATACACAGAGTGATCCATCTCACATCATAAGGCAGAGGAATGAAATTTGGAAAGCACAGTCACAAGTCACTGATGTACATGTTTAGCTTAGTGAAAACAAAGACAAAAAGAATGCTACTCTGTAAAAGCAAATAAACTTCAGTTCCCCGTGCAGCAATCAGGAATTCATTTAGCTGACTGGAATTTTAGGAGGAGGTTCCTAGTCAGGTCCAAAGCTAAGGTAGTGATCTAAAAGGTTGTTACAGAAATTATATTGCATTTGCAGATCTTTCCAAAGCCATTTGTAGTGGGCAAGCAACTTATTTAGGTCCTGTACACTTGCTTCTTTAGAGAACTGAGTTAAGTGATCCTTTCCTCACAGAAATGATGCTCTTCCCTCTTCTTCATGGCACTTCCCATACTTGAACCAAGTTCCAGAAAAAATTCCAGTTTACAAAAGAAGATACATAGAAACAACCAAAACTAGGTGTGCGTTGAGGTGGCCGGGAAAATAAAGTTATTTTGGTTTTGGTACTCCAAAAAGTGTTTCAGCTTCTTCTCTGACCCTGGGAGTTCAGGTTGTAAAATCTTTACATATAATTTAGAATATAAATCGGGAGCTTTTGGCTCTTGAAAGTTTGCTTTGGCTGGGACTGGATCATTGTGTCCCCTGGAGGGACCATGCTTCCTGCATCCCGAGGCTTGAGGGAGGGGCAGGTTTATGGCAGGTTTGCAAGCTCACAGTGCAGTTTAATATTTGCACTTGTTCTCTCAGGGAATGCGTTACTTTTACAAAACAGCAAACTCTTTACTTGGTTTTTCTTCACATCTGGCTCATAACAGCATATTTCTTTGATTTTCATGGAGAAAAACCTTTCTAAAGCCTCTTAGGTACAGAATGGAGAGGGAGAGTGAGGAGAGAGAGGCATGAACACTACACCAGAAGCTAAAGATTGGTTCTTTTCCTCAGAATTTTTAAGAAGAATGTGCATGTGTCTTCACTCTTAGTTTCTGCAGAACACAGAGAAATCAGATTTGTTTCAGCCCTGGCAAGGCTTTGGTTTGGCAGTGGTCTGGCAAGATGTTTAGGATGAGATTCCCTGGAATGCTAAGGTGTTTCTAGGTAGCTCTACAGACATTACTGGGCTCTACACAAAGGGCTTGTTCTTAGCATGCCTCGGGTGTCTGTGTTTTATTTTTCTCTCCAGGACCTGTTATCCTTAAGGAGTTTTGTTCTTACTCTGCTCCAGATGTCTTCCCAGTAGCCAACTCTTCACATTTAGTGCTGTCTGTATCTTCAGCATTACAATACTGAGCACAGACATAATTTTTTGTGGCTTTCTCTCTAGTCCCCACAGGTAAATCTTCCCCATCATAAATGCTGACTTTGCATATGAGAGTCTAGAACCTGCTGAACTCGCTGAAGCTGTCATATTTTGTCTTTTCCTCACCCAAAAAAACTTCTACTTCCTTTCCCTTTTTCTTCCAAGAGATGTTTCTACCCTTTTCCTAGTGCCTCTTGATAAGTATCTGAAATTTTTCCCGCCCAGAGTTATCTCCAAGCTTACTTCCATGCTCATCTTGTCTGGATGCTGATTTATCCTTTATACTACAGGGGTGCTATCAAGGTACATAATCCATTACCTTCTCTTCCCCATGGAAACCTGTCATTTAATGATGAAGACTGAGAGACAAAGGGTTAAAATAGCTGAGAAATAAGTCAAGTGTTTTAGTCAAATGGAAAAATGCATTATAAGAGTGATATATTTAAAGTATCAACATGAGAAGGTTGAAAATGCTCATTTTCTTCTGCCTAAAATCTTTTAGTTATTATTTTTAAAATAATGCTAATTTTAGACTTCTAAATACAAGAAATGGGAGTGAAACAATCTCTTTGGTTTCAGACTTTAAAAGATAATCATTTGAGTCTCTTGCGTGAAAAGAAGTTTCTTGTAGAGCTCTGGGGGATTTTCATAATTACATTCATGCTTCATTTTTCTCTTGAGTTCTTGAGAATGGGGAATATATGAACACATGAGCCTAGGAGGTTAAAAAAAGGACAGATGAATTTAAATCAAGGGCCAGTACAAAATGAGAGTCAACACTGAAGAGAGTGAATATTTAACAGCTCTTTTGGATATTAACCTCAGTTTACAGACTCAGAAAAAACTCTGCAGCATCAATGTGTGGTTTTTTTTTGTGGCTGGGGTCTGTTCCCCCTCCTGAAATTTTATGCAGTCCTAGACTTTATTGCAAGGAGTTTGGGTCCTTATTCTTGATTCCCAAACTTTAAACCTAAACATTAATTACGTTCATGAGTCACCAGTCTCACTTTTCCATATAATTCTGTAATTTTTTGGGCTCCTTTTTATCCTCTTCTTTGGATGTACACAGACAACTGGTTCTACTGCATTTTGATGCTTTTTAAGTATTCACAGTGAAATTTGTGTAGAGCCGTGGGTTTTAAATTGGTCTATATATAGTGAACATTCTCCTATACATTTTTGATTGACTCATTGAAGTATTTAAAATCTGTTTTGCAATAAAAGCCTCAGTTATTTATACGATTGGTGATAAGTTAAAGACAACTGTAAGGCATAAATTTGCTAGAGGTTGTCTGCACTGGTTTCAACTGAAATTTTTATGCTGATGTGGGAGAGCAGACATATATCTAAGAATCAAAGTATTCTAGAACAGTTTTGTGATGTAATAGAGCGGTTTTGGAAAACTGTATTTGCTGCTTTGAAGGGGAAAGAACTATGCTATCAAATAATGAAAGGAAGAACCTGTTTATCCTATCCTGGTTTCTTGCTGAAGTCAATTACTGAAGTATGTTCATAGATTCTTCTGCAGTGGAAAATTCTTCCATTCCTCTACATTATGAAGAACAGATCACTTGGAAGGTTATGTGAAAAAAAAATATTTTATGACTAGACTTGTTCTGACATTTCCTTATTCAGTCATTTAAAGGCATTGCTCCACTTTTGCATGACTGTGATCTTGATGCAGCCTCTTTGCACCTTCAGCTCTCTGCTCATGTTTCAGAATGCCTGTTAATTTGATTTCCCATAACATGGAGAAATATTTGGTTTAAGGTGCACTCACCTACATTTATCTTCAGAAATGCATCGCTGGTTGACTCAGTTTGACTTGAGATTCCAGGTGTTGTGAGAGGTTGTGGCCAAGGATGTGTTATTCCTTTTGTGCTTTCTGGAGATAAACCTTTTCTCCTAAGACAAGCCAATAGGAATAATATCAGCTATAATAAAGCTGCTTGATGGCCCATCTGAGCCTTTTGCACTGGTGTAATTCTAGCACTGGATGCAGAGCAGCGACAGATGCTGAGCAAACAAATCAGTGCGACTCTTCTTCCTACAAAAAACCCTGATGGTGTGTGTTCAAAGTGCTTGTGCAGATCTGTGTCAGGGACACCCCTGCAGCCTGTTGTGCTCTCCAGCTTCCTGCCAAAGCAATGCATGTAGACATTTGTGCTCTCAGCCCTTTCTTTTCAGCAGTTGGTGGTAATTTTGGATAAACCTCTGAAATGTCTACTACACAATGCTCTTCTTCCCTAGCAGCAGATTTTAAAAGAAAAAAAAACAAAGACACAAACTACAAACAAACAAAAAACCCAATGAAATTTTACAGCTGAGGATTTATCTCCTCAGCTGAATGCTAAAAACATTTAATTACAGATAACAAAGTACATTAAGGAACCTCCATGCAGCTTACTCTCCAGAATGTTTTTCCCCATGTATTCTGACTGGAAGGCCAGCTTGGCCTCAGGAACAAAAGTGCATCTTGCACTGCTGAGAGTTACTCATAAATTGCTATATACATGGCCATTTGATCTCTGTCTGCTTGGCTTAATTAAAACACTGGAATGTTTGTTCAGTAGATAAGAACATTTCTGGGAGTTATTTAAATTAGCAAGTACTCTGCTTACTGTCATTAAGTGTCTTTCCCCCAGCCCTTCTCCCCCACTCCTCACAGCATGTAGCAATAAGTGATACATGACTAAAGAATAATAATTAAGTCACAGATGGTCGAAGGTAAAGCCTTTAAGTGAATGCTGAATCTCTTTGCTGGTCATGTTAAAAGTGATGTGGGAGTGTTTATTTTGTGTTTCTCTTCTTTTTCTAAAAAAATTCCACTTCTCACTCTTTCGTCTGAAACTTTGGGTCTTGACATGAGCAAGACGTTTTTTGTAGAGGAAAATAAATGTGAAGTTGTAGATTGTCTAAAAAACATGTTTAAATGTAGAGGTAGCAATTGGAATAGGCTGAATAATATTAAAATGTTCCATCTAGTATTTGGATTGTTGTTGTTGCCATTTGCTTTCCAGAGTGTATTTTAATTTGATTTTTTTTCCATTTCCTTTGTTTGAAATATTCATCAAGTGTTTGTATTTTTCAATTTCTTAGATTTTACTGCTGCAACTGTGGAATTTATTTTGGCCTTTTAGATATGAATGACTTGATATTTTCCCTGTCCTTGTAAGGCATCCAGTTGCTCAACCTCTGTGAAGCAAAACATCATTTAATGTGTCCTGATCACTACCAAGGGTAATGGGAAAAGACTGGGATATCACTTTCTTTCATTTTGTGAGTTGTTTTAAAATTTAATTTGAAAGAAAAAGTACAGGTTGGAAAGGCTTCTTACATGACATAAGGGACCCTTTGTCTCAAGAGGTTAACAGGTTTCTGGAAATGTCTGCTGCTTACAAAATGTGCAGAGCCCAGGGACCAAATATTTAAGGTTTCTGCCATGCTTTCCGTACCTGGTGGCTTGGAGTAAACCAAAGGCTACAATTTAATTCACTGGTGTGAGTTTTGTGAATTCAAAACTCATTTGTAAAAATCTACTGTTCTTATCAAGGTCGGCTGTCTAAAGCATTTCATAATCTAGACATTTTCTGGAAGGCAATTTTTATAAATCTGTAATGCTGTCTAGTGAAAAGCATATTGACAGCAGGGAAATACAAATCTGTTCCAAGTAGCCAGAGGTGGGGGGACATTAATCAACATTTTCCATTACTTTTGTCATGTTCAATATCAGTACATGACAGGATCTGGTATCTCAGCTGGGTTCCTCAGGTCTTTGCTGAGTTTTACAGCTTGTTCTTCCCCACGGTCAGATCACCATATTTCAGTGCATTATTTAATGTTCTCCAGGGCTGTTATCCCCCATAGGAAGGCAGGTTGCTCTCCACTGCCCATGTGGTGCTCAGTAATTTATCTGCATTTAGTCAAGGAGCAGCAGATACAGATGGCAGAGGTGGCAGGTGACTGCCACATCATTTGGGAACCAGGACAAGGAGCCAGGGTGGCTTCGTGCATGGGCTGTTCAAGCAGCCAGTCACCACCCAAAAATCACTTGTGTTGAGTACACAGAAGAGTTTTCTGATATTTACATGGTGTGTTTATCCAGTAAAAGTTTCTGAGGGTCTTTTCTGGAAGAGAAAAGGGCCAAGCAGGATAACAAGCAGTGAGCAGTGTGGATTACTGCAGCAGCCTCTGTGCCTGGTAAGGAATTTGAGCTGGATCATTCCTCAGATTTCTTCATCCTGAAAGCTGCCTGCGCTCCTGCTTTCATCCTGCTATTTTTCCTGTTCCATCATCATGCAGGCTGGATAATACCACATTGTTTCCAATGTTTGGGGTTCTTTTTCCACCAAAGTTTGTCTCTTTTTCTTGGTTTGAATTGCGTTTCAGCACTGCTAGGCTGTGCAGCGCCATTCATGAAGTGGAGAGGGGGAGGAGGATGAGGGAGGAGAAAAGCTGTGCAGGTGGAGATGCACAGGGAGATTACTCTGGACAGCAAGAGCTGCAGAGGAGTTGGCTCAAGCAGCAGGAGCACTGAGGTTATGCAGAGAGCTGCGAAGGCAGCCAGCTTGGGATGAGTGCAAGCTTGCAGCAGGGGAATAGAGAGAGAGCAGATCCACAAAGTATGTTGGATGAAGTCCACAGGGAGCTTTACAAACCAAGAAAGATATTACTTATGCTGGGTCAGGTTTCTTTCCACACAGATGTTGTGTTAGCTCTTGCATTGTCATTATGTTGGACCTCTTCAGTGTGACTAATATTGCATAAATTTCAGATCTTTTCGTCTCCATGAATATTCAAATGAAAGGAATAGGCTATGAAAAGTTTTCTCTATTGTTTGTCCTTCTACTACCCTGAAGGAAAATAACTTTCCCTACTGGATTTTAAAAGATTAAATAGGGAAATGGGGAGTGAGTGTGCTTTCATGTGCAAATCAAAATTAACTTACGTGCTTTGCATTTCCAAGTCCAGAACTGTAAAAAAATTGAGGTGTTTGTTTTTTATGCCCCATTGTATAAAAAGGAAAGTGATTTCTGAACTTCCTTGCAGTTTTCTGTGATTGCTGCTTTAACTCTTCTATGAGTTAAAGGGCTGGGAAGAGACTGTGGACATGACTCTATAAGCTTTATGATAATACCTCATAAACGCCAGCTCTGGGAAAAAAAAACAACCCAATGTTTCTGCTTCCTGTGCTTCTCTGTCATTCCCTTCTCTCCTAGCAACAGCTAATTTGGGAAGTGGCTTTTGATATGCTCTATGGTATTCAGACAATGTGTGTCCAATGCCATGATCAGGACTGGCCCACTGTAACCATAGCCAGAGTTGCAAGCATATGGTGATGTCCATGAGGAATTAAACCAAAGCCTCGAGGACTGGCCAGAGCCTTTCCAGAAGAGCAAGGATCTGTCAACAGAATTGTAGCCTATATGTAATTCCTACAAATCTGTGAGTGGGAAATGCCAATGCTCATTAGACCATGCATTAAATATCATTGAACAGATGTTCAGAAAGCCTTTCATTCATAGTGCTGTTAGCAATGAATGGGGTATTATGCTCCCATTCTACACTTTTAAGTCAAGTGTAAAGATATGTTTGAAAAGGAGAAATAGTGTTAAGTGCACCCTGCTGCCATTCATGTGCAAAGACATTTTTTCCTCCAGTATCTAAAACTAATTACACTGGGAATATTTAACAATACAGTCTTAAGTTGTACAGAATATGAAACTACAGTGAGTTTGTTTGGTTTTGATCAAATACATATACATCTCTCATCTGGCAGAGAGAATTTTTCAGAAAGAACAGTTCTTGAGCCCTAGCCTTACCATTTCCCAAGGGCTGTGTTATCTTTATTCTCAGGGTTCCTTCAATATATATGTGTTTTAACCAAATTGCTTTTAAAGGGCTTAGAAGGCTGCAAGGAAAATTAGGTGTTGTGCTATTTTCCTAAATCCTATTCAGAAACCTTTCATTACTCTCCTTCACTTCCTTTTCCTCTCACTTTTTTTTTGTTTTACTTGAATGTAAACATTGTTTTACTTGAGTGTAAATGAATGAATACTGAATTACCTTCAGGAGTTTCCTGTCACTCTCCTGGTTATAGAAGAGTCTCAGCTGTCTCACTTAACCTCATCCTCATGCTCAGTCAGCTCAGCTTGTATGAAAGGATTGCACTTGAGATTCCTGTTAAAGGTCACACAGGAGGACTGTAATTTTCTCATGGGTGCCTTGACAAAAGCCTGGGTTTGTGCATCACAGATCTCAGCCTGTTTGTACCTTTGTTGACATTAAAATGGACAGATAAATTTATCATGTTATGTGTGAGCATCTTGGTCTCTCTCAACAATGGTGGTCTTGGTTTTACAAGAAAAAATAATTTTTAGGATTTGTTGGATTTGGGGGTTTTGTTTTTGGTATTTGTTTATTTTTAAGAGAGGGAGAAAAGCAAAAGTGTTGGAAAGAAGTAAGATACAG
Source organism: Anthoscopus minutus (assembly GCA_013399455.1). Taxonomy (NCBI): domain Eukaryota; kingdom Metazoa; phylum Chordata; class Aves; order Passeriformes; family Paridae; genus Anthoscopus; species Anthoscopus minutus. The sequence goes on along the minus strand of VWYI01025265.1, from coordinate 238,922 downwards.
TATTCTTGAGAACTACATCCAAATGCTAGGGCTTAGGAAGAGACCTTCCCAGAGACTAAGGAATACCATATCTGCTTGTCAGGGAGCTCTTGGACCATCCTCTTAGACATCTGATACCAGCTGGGTGAGGGACACTGAACTGCCCATGCCAGAAGTGTGACTTCCAGAAAATCCAGGCATGGAGAAACCTAGCATTTAAAGACATCCCCTTTCTTGGTTTAATTTATCAGTTACCCAAGAATGGTGTAGAGTTTCTGCACTTTGGACACCAGTGGAAAGAAAAACAATACATTAAGAGAAAAGAGTAATTTTGAGGTGCCTTCATTCATCTGCCACCATCTCATTCCTGTCTAGGTTTCATATCATGCCTCCTCTTGGACTTAAGTGTGTTTTGTAAAGGGAAAGTGTAAAATCAACAGCAGGTAACCTAGAAAGGACTTACGAGGGCTTGCATTTTATTCCTTTTTTTTGGTTTGTTTAATTTGGTTGACTTGAAGATTCTGTTTTTATCTAAGTCACAAAGACTTTTGATATCCCGTTCTAAATCATTGTGGTTGTGCTTATTCTTGTTGTGTCTTTGAAAAAGTATGAGAAACATGAAGTCACTAAGTTGGTTGTGCTTTGGGTGGAGTTAGACCAGATGAACTCCAAAGGTCCCTTCCAACCTCAGTTAGTCTATGCTTATAAAATATTTTAATTAAAGATTCATGTGGGGTTTTTTGAGCTTCCCTCTCAGTACTTTTGAGAGAAGTAGTTTTGGAACTCAGCATAAGTTGTCTTTGCAAGATCCCCTGGGTTTTGTATGTTGGCATCAGCAGCTCTGTGGGCATCACCTGGGAGTGAAGTCTTTAAGGCTTCAGTGGCATCTTAGTAGCATTTGCTGACTTGTGCAAAGAAAACTATGGTTAGTGGAGTAGCATGTCCTTTCTGTCACCCCATCACAAATATTTAAGAAAACGAAGAGGACTAACATGGTTTGAGTATTTTCAGCCAAGGAATTAAAGACGACAATGGGATGAACTCTAGAAATACCAAATGAGCTAGGTAAAGAACTTGTCAGACTTTATTTCAAAACAGAATTTGTCACTTGTGCTTAAATGTTAAATTATGTTTCACTTTTTAAAGATTAGCAGAAATATATGCTAGCCAAAAATGACATAAAGCTTTATTTTGAGAAGAACCTGCTCTTGGGGTTACTTTGAAATGTTGCTGTTTCTTGGCCTAAGACGATTTCTGCTCCCCCCACTTCCCTTCATTTTTACTGAACCACGAAGCCAGAGAATCTCATTCCCCATTTAGCTCAGCTTTCAAGCTCTCAGCATGCTTGTGTTAACCATAGAACTGGGCAGTTCAGAATGTTGACCAGATTAACTGATCACTTAAAATATTACCCCGTTTCAACTACAATTTACATCAAACTTGGCACTCTGAAATAATGTACTGCTTCCTGAGACCCTGTTGCATTTGAGACTGAAAGTGCTTTGGAAACTGAGAGAAGGTACACTTGATTGGGAAGGAAAGAAGGAATCACAAGGGCAGAATGACAGGCTAACAAATAACTACCTGGATCATCTTGCTTTCCCTATCCAGTCATCTTAAAAATCTTAGGTCTGGAAAGGACATGTGGTGTGATCTGTTCCAATCCTTCCCTGTCATGGTCAAGCGTGCTATGCATTCCTCTTCATAAACCAAACAGTTTTCTAATTCCTGACTTACTGAAAAAGCATGGAACTCTGCTAGCATTGAAATGCTCTTAGTCTTTGCTTGGAACTTTCCTTGAAACTGGATTACTTTTAGCTTCAATAAGAATTTTTATTTGGCAATGGCTACTCTGAATCTTTTCATCTGTGTATGGTTGATCCTTTGGTGGGAGGTACTCATCAGGCTATGTGTTAAATTCCACTAATTTGTCTTACGCCAACAGAAATTGTTATGGCTTTGTCTGTTCCTTATTATTTCAGAGTAATGGTGCTTTTTTTTAAGGTCTGTTTTATGTTCATTCTGTTGCAAATTCAATGGAAAGAATGTCTCAGGGCAAAGGGAAAGCACGTCAAATAGCAGGAATAATGGAGAACACGGTCTCAAATGGGGACACTGGTGCTCTTAAACGTGACTAACAGCTTCTTGTTTATATTTTGGTGAACCCATTAAAAAGTCACTCCTGCTGTAAAGTGACATCAAAAAATGGCAGCTAACTGGGCTGTTCTTGGGATGCAGGAATGGGCTGGTGCAGGTTCTGGCTGCATGCCTCTCTCCAGTCAGGGAGAGTGCTCTCCCTGCCGAGCCCCTGGCAGCTGCTTGTGGCAGGAGTGACCTCGTGCCAGGCTCCACCAAGTCCCCAGAGTGCCCAAGCCATGAAGGCTGCATTGAAACAACCACCATAACCCATGTGAGTGTAACAAAGAGAGCTTGAAAATCTTCCCTAAGAGTTTTCAAATGGCTCGTGGTCTGGTCCAAGCGTGCTGTTGATTCAATGTTATTGGAAGTGGGAATTGTAAACCATTGGGGTGTTGCTACCACTGCTTGTAAAGCATGTGTTAGATAAAGTGGGATGATGATAAGAGCCCACAACCTTTTTATACTACTAGGGATGAGTGATCCCAGTTCTACCTAGGTGGAACTGTGGTGTAGAAAAGTATTTTTTAAAGTGTGGGGTTTCCTTAGATGATTTTATCCTAGAGCTGTTAGACATAGAAGGCAAAAAATTTCATACATAGGCCAGTGACAGTAATGGTTTGTGTCTGTTCACTGACTCAAAGAGTAAGATGAAGTTGAATGCATTATACATTTTGCTCTTTACTTCTTAATTTCTGGGTTTTGCCTGGGTGTAGGTTCTTCTTTTGAAGAATGAAGTTAGATAACTACTCGTTGCTAAATATACATGCTGCTCATCTGTCCTGTCTCTGTTCTCAGCAGTTCAGTTGTAAGTGGTGGGGTTTGCATTAGGCAAATTGAGTTCATTTAAATAGCAAAGATAGCAAAATAATTTGGAGTGGATCTGTGAATGTGTTTGAAAGAGATCCCAGAGAGGTTGGAGAAGTAGCCATGGCAATCTGATGCAAAAGTATTTGTGTGGGCTAGAGACAGCCCAGTCTGTATGGTTGCTTGGGGTTTTTATTCAACACCAGCACTCCATCAGATCATCCTGTGTGAAAAATGTGGATTCAGCTCCTTCATCTGTATCTGGACCACTGTGGAACTCATTTGCTTCTAAAAGGGGATAGTTATGTCTGTTCGATAAGCAGTTCAGAAACCTCTTCTGGTACCTTCTGGCATGAAGATACTTCAAATTTAACTAGTCCTTACATTTGCATGTCTGCCTTAGTTTTTCACAAAGGAGGGAAAGAAAAATGAAACCCACTTCTGAGGTCTGTGATGTAAACGAGGGGAATACTTGAACGGAGCTCAGTAACATGAGCCTTGCATTTGTAGCCGACACCTTCTTCCTCCGTCAGCTCAGAACAGGAAAACACGGAGCCATTATTCTCTGTGCTGTCTCTGCAGCTCAGATGTAGCTGAAAACAAGTTGCTCCCTTCACCCTTGAGTCCAGAAAGGGCTCTGTATAACATGGAATATGTGTGTGTGTGTGTGTTCTGCCAAGTTTATGAGTGAATCTCTTGAAGCTGGCTGCTGCTGCTGCGCTGTGTAAATGCAGTAGTCCATTTTATAAAGGAATGATGTGTGCCTACATACTTGAGAACAGAATTGACATCACAACTGGCATTGAGCCCTGATTTTGGTCACATGTGCTCCCCTCCCCTGCTTATCTTCTCCCTTCCAGGGCTTCACTAAGTGATGCTTTGGGTTCCCCTGTTCTGGGACTACTTGATCACCAAATTTTTGCAGGCTTATAGAGAAATAATTTCTGAGTGTTCCTGGGTAAGCACTGCAGCAATTTTTGTCCTAGCATTTGTTCCTTAGAGGTGTTTGGGGGAGGATTGTTGAGAAAGAAAAAGATTGGTTTTTACTGATATTCACTAGAACCCAAAATAATTTCTAGACTTTTATCTGGGGCCAAATGTGAGCACATCTTGTATTTCTTTTTTGGCTAGCAGAGCAAAAAAAAAGTGTTTGGGAAAGGCTTTAGGTTGCACAGAGAAATCTGCTTGAAACACTGGCTTCAGCAGATGGAACTTACCAGATGTTCACCCCTGCTCTGTGATCTTCCATAAAAGATTTTTGTACATTAAAGGCCAGCATTTCCATAGCAGTCTTTTAAATCTCTTGTCTAAAGTTGAGAAATAATGCAGCAGATATGATAAGCAGTGGAGCCTTCCTCCACCCTTCTGCAGTGATGTTGATTGAAAAACCAAAAAGCTCTTCATTGATAAAATCTCTCCCTAGCAGGGGTCAGTTGTCCATTTCCTGACCCATGCACAGATCTGTTGAGAATATTTTTCTCAGGAACACTCCTTCCTTTTTGTTGTGTCCTATTTTCCATAAGCTGTCCCTGGATTGTTTCCAGGGAAGGAAAGAAGCCACCAACACGAATAAATCAAAGCCACCAAATCTCCAAAGCCACCTCCAGTACTGCTGTAGCATCTGTTCTCAGACCCAGATGCAGGTAGCTCTATAGGTGGTGATTACTGTAGTGTTTCCATGCACCAACAAGTCAAAGATCCAGTTTCCTCCTCTTGTAGACTGTCTTTAAACATCCAGGAGCTTTAGGGTCATCTTGCTTGATTAAGGACAGCAGAATTTGGTCTTGGCTCGTGCTGGTGCATCTGTAACTTTTTAATCTGGTAACACATTTTAGTCATTTTAGAGTGTAATCTTGCAAACAAATACTTTCTTATTTCTATCACTTACAAGGTTTATATGAACTAAATTCTTTGGTATACCAAATAAATATAAGCAGTACTTCTGCACGATACTCCTATCTTGCATTCCAAAACATTTCACAAACCTCAAATTCTCAAGTTTTTATTTCTTGGAATCACCAAAGGCCAGGAAACAGTGGAGCATGGCTTGACATCTTTGTATAATTACATGCAAAGCTGGCATCCACGCTGCTCCACTGTCAGCAGGATAGTCAGCCTGGAGTCTGAGAAAGAGAAGTGCTGGAGAGATAAGTCATGTTTAGGGGAATGGGAGGACTCTGAGAAACAGGATATGACACAGAGGCCATGGGAAAAAGTAAAACCTTCTCCTTTGCCACAAACCCAGATGCCTGCAGGAAAGCTGGGCCTTGGTGAGGGGGCTCCACATGGGCATAGGAACAGCTAGAAAGTGCAGCTGGTATTGGGGGGTCCTTATAAGGGCAACCTCACTTGTATGGGTGACCCTGAATATATGATAAATCTGAAGACAAATAATTATTATTCATGTGTGACAAAAGCATCTGCTCATAGAAGCCAAGACAGTCACAAAAAATGAGTAATTTTATGCTGAGAGAAGATTTGGGCCTGGAACAAAACGCTGGGGATCTAAGGAGGAGCCCTTAGTGTTGCTAATAAATAACCACTTAGGCAGATTTGTCACTCATGTTTCTGAAAGTTTTGTGGCTGGATGAAAAGAATGTGCTTTTATTTCTTGAGCAGCTGTTCTTTTAAATGGGTGCAGCTGTACCACAGTGTCCATTGACACCAATTGCTTTGTGATTTAGGGTATTGGTCGTAGTCAACCAAGTAGAAAGATTTCCTTTTTTATTATTATTCTTTTTTTTCCTTGTTAAACTAAGGAAAATCTTGTGAAATAGCTCAAGTTTGTGAGACTGGAGCAGGCACACAACTGCAGTGTTCCTGTGAAAGCTTTTGAGGGACATGGGAGTCGATTGTCATTTGCTGTCAGCTGAGGCACAGCTTTGCTGGAGCTGCCTCTGTTTGCTCCAGCGAGGGCATGACCTGCCACATGCAACGTGGAAGTCATCTGAGAGATTTCCTATGGCAAGAACAACACTGCAGTTATGTAATGGAGTTTTTTTTGTTAGAAGTATGTGAAAACAGGAGCTGTGAACTTGCAGGCAATTCAGAGCTGAAATTTTTCCATATTCTCACTCCAAAAGGTTTTTTTTGAAAGTTTAATGGAATGCTGTTTGGCACTTTTTTGATGGGAATGAGTGTGCATGTCTGAAGGAGACTTTATAATTATTTTCTTTTAACTATCTCATTTTAACAGTGAGCTTCCTAAATTCCTAGGAGAGTAAGAGTTTTAATCTTGGCTCTGCTGATTTTCTCAGTAGGCCTGGAGAAGCCTTTCTATCTTTCTGTTGTAGATACAAACTATTAAATGTCTACAAAAAATTTATGGTAAGGTATTTCAATCTTCTACAGGTAATACTGGAGTTTTAAACTATCATCTTAAGGTCTTTTGCAAAAGTAAAAATCAGGAAGACATTGCTGCTACTCAGCTTATGTCAAAACAGGTGAAATATCAGGAGGTGCAGTTTGTTGAGGGAGGTTACTTTTTTAATATTAATTACTACCATTTCTTCAAGATAAGCAACTCCTATAATTATGGATGCTGATTATTTTGTGCACTGTTTTTAAATATCTGATTTTTTGAGTAAATAATAGAGATAATGACATTGCAAAATAAAACTATACCATTGCACCGCTTTCCTTGCATGAAGATTCCTAATTAATTTCCCTTTCCTCCTCCAGAAAGCAAACAGAAGGCTGGGTTTTAACCTGTTGAACAGTTCTAGTTGTCCCGGAGAGAATGGTGAAGGTCTTAAATTTCTATCAGTTTCTTAAATCCACGTGGTCATTTAGAGAGGGAAATCCACTTTGTGTTTGGAGTTTGGAGACAGTGGAGCAGGAGCACTGGAGTGCACTACAAATCAGACAGCAGAGAGTTTATTGTAGCCCTGGGATTTTATGTTTTGCTCTCTTTTCTGTGGCTTGTTTCTTTGGTTTTTTGGTTGGTTGTTTTGGGGGTTTTTTTGGGGGGGGGCATGAAGTTTTTCTTTTTGTGGCTTTTTTAGTTAAGATTCTGTATTTGAAATTGCCATTTTTTTCTCCCTTAAACTGTGCTTTTGTGGAGTTGTAGGGGATTTTTGCTTGGCTTTTTCTGGTTTTGTCTAAACTTTTTCACTTTGATTTCTATTTGAAGTAGCATGTGTGAAATTTCTTGTACTGTACTAGGCCTTGAAAAGCTGCTTACTGAAAGATTAATATAGATACATTGATTAAAAAATCAGTGTAAACCACTGAAGCCAGCTGGAGTTACTTTAATGGGATACAGGGCAGAGTCTGCCCTAGTGTGGTTCAGTGGGTAGAAAACACAGCAATCCTTTTTGGATAAGTCTCTTTTTTCATCAGGAGTTAATGCTTAATTCATCTAAAATTCCCAGGAATTACTTGTGAGCTTATTTAAACTCTACTCATGGTTATAAAAGCTGGGAATTTTGAGGTCCGCTTGGTTTTTTGATTGCATTTATCATTAGGTGGGAGCTTTAACTCACACAAATATCCCTTCTCCCTTTTCCCTGAAGAGAACACCCACCAAAGACAGGTGGAAATCTTTAGAAATTCAAAATGGCAACGTCTTTTTAATGATCTCAGAAAATATTTGATATTTTTATGACCAACAAGTGACACTGTTTTGGGGTACCTCATAATTTAAGGAGTACAGTCCCTGGAAGGCAGAGGTGTGCCTGATTGATTATTCTAGGTTAAGTCTTATTACCTGATACTTAATAGGCATCTAGTTAGTCTTTCTAGTTAATTTTTACTCTGGCCATGACTGATGGGGTCATGGTTCCCACCATATGCAAGAGCTTCTGGCTCCAAAACCAACATTTAGATAATTTCTTCTTGCTGTCCTGTGAAATGCTTGAAACAGACTGCCTTATCTATTCTCATACACTTTTTTATTCTTTCCCTCATTACAAGGCAGTTATGACATTTACTACTTAGTTTAGTCCTGTATTCCTCTGGGTATTTATCCTTCTGTTGCAATCTCACTTAAAACTTTATACAATTGTTCTAAGTGCCTATAGATGCTCTTTAGCAATGACTCTGTCTGAAGCCTGTAATTTGTGTGAGCAATGAGGCATTTTTTGATTTTTTTTTTCTTTCCCCCCTTGCTGTGTGTTGAACAGCTGAACCAATAAATATTTGGGATCCACTGGTGAATTTACTAGTGGATTATAGCAGCCCCCATTCAGCTGGACTGCAGCTTTTCCACAGTAGCACCACGTGTTTGGTTAAACAGGTGAAGCCTGTGTAAATGCAGAAAATAATAATTGAGTTCACTGTGCATCACAGGGCCTTGGAGGGGTTTCTGCTGTTTCTTTTGGTTGCTTGTATTCAAGCAGCCTCTTTCAATGCAGTCTGTAGAGGAGAGCATTCTTTCACTGTTGCACAAGCAAAGCTCCAAGGTTTTGGGGTAGGGTGCCTTCAAACATCCTTGTGTTCTAGTCTTCAGCCAGGAAAAAAGCAATAAATGTCAAATATATTACATAGTAAAAAAAAAACAAAGTTTCTAAGAAAAGAAAACTACTTGTAATTAAAGTCCATAAACCTGTAATAATTCTAAGCGTCCCAAATGTTTTAATTTGCTGCACTGACTATAAATCATTTCATCCACAGCTTGAATTCTTGGAAACTACCTGAATTGTGGCCTAGCGAATGTTTGTGACACAGGGAGAGTATTTTCAGCCTGTTTCTCTTGGGAATATAGAATATTCCCTACTTTTTAGTTGTTGGAACACTGAGTAGACCTGTATCATAAACAACATATGCTGCTATGGTATTTTAGGCAGATTAATACCATTAATGGTATTTTAGGCAGAAGGCTGTGTTGGAAACTTTTCGCTTCTAAGAGGGGACAAGAGTAGGAGCCTGGAGGAAACACTGCTGGGCCAGTTGTATGTGGGTTTAAAAAATGAAACAATGCCAGCACCACCAGCTCCCCACCTCAGCCTCTCCCACAGGTTCTGTCACCACATATCTGTTTATTTCTAATGGCTCTTTTTAATGACAGCTTCATAAACTGAACTATCCAAAACAAAGGCCATGAAGTTTACTTTGGCCATCCCAAGTAAATTTCCCTAATCTAAACATCAGCAGTGCCTTTCATAAATCAGTCCAATGACGTCATCTTTTCAATTAGCAAGGCTGGTATTTGTGTTCTGGCCTCAAAAGCTATTTGACCAGTTAATGTTTTCAGGTTTTGTAGTAGTCCAGACTTCTCACCAGTTCTCAGTAACGTGCTTGAAGTGGGAACATATTTATCAATAATTGCCACTTTTTAAGTGCAGATAGCAGACAGTGATTAATTGCTAACCTTTTCTGTTGTCTACCAGAAATAACAAGCACAGTCTGTGGACTTTAAAATTGTTCATAATATATCTCCCACTTCTTACTGGGGGACACAGGCATCTGCAATTTAATAGGTGTTAGGAAGAGTAGGGAAATAAGAAAAATTATTGGGTGTTTTTTTATTTCCAGGAAAGGTAAAATGAGGTAGTGCTAAGAGCTGGGAGTGAATCATCTGTCCGCCTGTGTGTGCTAGTTAGTTTTACTTCCCAATAAGTACTTGAAACTTGACTTTAAAGGTTATTTCAAAGAGATTCAACTTCAGTCTTCCTTTCCTGCAGGTTAAAGGAATCAAGCCCCTGCTGACAGGGAGGCTGTGTGTAATGTTGGGCTAGGGAGCAGTTCAATTGCAGCATATCTTTTTCTGTGGATGAAAATGCTTCCACGACATGAAAGAGGTTTATTCTGATAAGGTTTTTGGCAAAATCCAAACTGCCAAGAAACAGTCAAGCAAAGCAACAGCATTCTTCCTCTTAATCACACCTTCCTCTCCCTGTGTGGAAATAACAATAAGGTCTGACATGAGCTGAAAAAAGCCATAAAATGTAGAGCCAAGGCTTAGCTCCTATCCTTAGCTCACCCTGGCAACACATTCATGCATTGCAACACAGATGCTATATAAGGTCACCTTCTACCATAGTGTCAGCTGTGACTGAATTCCCTGAAAGAGAAACTAAAAATGATCTTAAACACACAAGCTATTCCATATGTGTGTGTATGACGTATGGTTTTGTTTATGTTAATGATGAGACTTGCACCAGTAAGTGGTTATGTCCTTGGCTTGAACTGTGCAAATGCTTGTAAGCTGGCACTATGAATCTCTTTCTGTGTCCTTTGAAACAACCTGAGCTTGGGTTTCTATGATGCTATTTCTGTTCTTCAGCTTTCTACACACAGCAGCCTTTCACCAGACCTCCTGCTGCTTGTCATTACTGTGGCTTAGCTTGTTGATAGCAGGAGTGGGAGCTTTGTGAGCTAGACAGTCTTTTTTCCATTTCTTTTTCCCCATAATTTCTGAGGCAAGTTAGGAGCCCTGGTATTAGCAGTGCTGTTGGGCTGCAGCAGAGGCTGAAGGTGCAGAATCAGTAGACACTGAAGCCTGTGTGTGATTTTAAGTGAGGTAATGTTCTGAGACTGGATGTGGCACTCGGTGCCATGGTTTAGTTGAGGTGTTAGGGCTGGGTTGGACTCAGTGATCTTGAAGGTCTCTTCCAACCTAGTCATTCTGTGTGATTATATTAAAAAAAAAAATAATAAAAAGCTGGAACAAGTTCAAGAAAGGCAAGAAAATGCCATCACCTTTGCTGGTGAGGTTGCAAGTCTTAGCCAATTTCAAAGGTATGACTTTTGCTTCCTGCTTGGCCATGAATGTGTGGCCCTCATCACAAAGACTTAGCTGTGAATTGGCCACAGACTTGCTTGAGAATATAGAGACTTTCCCTTGATGTTCTGTAGGAAAGATTTTAAGTCCTAGGGCTCATGCTTAACAAATTGCTGAGCTGATAATCATCCCCTTTAGTTTGTCTTCAAGCAAGTGTGGGAGTGAGCACCACATCCATTACTGAAACTGATGAGCAGAGTGTGGGTGCTTTTTCTTCAGTGCAAATTCCCTGTTATCTTGGGGAAGATGGAGGAATGCATTAAGTATCTGTTAGTCTTGTTGAGACACTTGGGCAGCATCTCTCTGCACTGAAATTTTTGCCTTGACTCATTGATAGGGCGGTGCTTTAAGTCACAATTTAGCCCTGGCCAGATGGGTGTAATGCTCATCCTTCTATTGAAGGTTGAGGGTTTTTTGTTCATGATTTTTGCAGTTGGCTGGGTGAGTTCCTTCTTGGGGAGCAAGGGGATATTTTTCTAATATCCAGTCTAAACCTTCCCTGGTGCGACTTGAAGCTGTTTCTTCTTCTCTTATCCTTTGTTACCTGGGAGAAAAGACCAATCTCCACTTCACTACAACTTTGTTTCAGGTAGTTGTAGTGACAAAGTCCCCTCTAAGGCTCCTTTTCTCCAGGCTAAACAACCCTATATCACATAGCTGTTCCTCAAAAGACTTCTCCTGACCCTTCCCCAGCTCTGTTGCCCTTCTCTGGACATACTCCCAACACCTTAATGTCCTTCTTGTGGTGAGGGATCCAAGCACACAATTTGAGGTGTGGCAGTGATTATCTCAGTCAAAAGATACTGTTGTGGAAATATTAATTTGGTGGTTTTGGCACTTGAGGAGGATCTTCATTCCTCATACAACTTGCTCAAGATTACTGAGCTGCAGAGATGCTAAAGTCATCTTTAGCAGGCCAGGAGTGGAGTGCCTGCTGATGACCTAATGGTAGCAAATCCTTGTCCAAAGCTTGGAGAGCATTCAGGGGAAACTGAATGCTTCACCTGCAAAGAAACAGAAGGATGAATGGTTTCTGTAGTAGGTTCAATTCAGTGAGCAGAGCCTGTGTGTTTTCCTGGGAGGCTGAAGTTCATGCATTATCTGGTAGCAGATAGCTGGCTTATCAGCTGCACTGTCACGGATTCTGTGATTCTGCCATTCTGACCATGCCCTTATCTCCTGAGTGCTACTGGTTGTAGGACAAGTGCCTTGTTTCATGCTTTATGCAGCGGCTTCTCACATGTCTGAGGGGAAAGATTTCTCCTTTCACTGCCATCACTTGAGCATGCCAAGGTCAGCAAGTAAGGGGAGCAGAGTGTGAGCACTGGGGTTTGCTCCGTGCAGATAGAAAGAGGCAGCAAAGGGGAAGCTGTGTCTCTACAGGCCAGCATTAAAGACATTCTAAGTGGATTTTTTTTCCTCGAGTTATAGCAAATAATTGCAAAGAACACAAAAAGCAGCTTCAGCTTGAGAAGCTGATTGAGTGGAATTTGGGGTTTGCTGTGTGAGTCTGGGATGAAAGTGGATAAATTGATCCACATGCAGGAGAAGGAAGGCAGCCTGGAATGAGTGCATTCCAGCAAAACAGAACAAAGATGGCTTTCCACCATGGAACTGCAAATCTAGTGGCAAATTCATGAGAGGTATGATCTCCTTCAGGGTCTTTTGCTGAGAGGAAAGGACTGACAAAGCCAGCACTGATTTCCCAGCCCTACTGTGAATGCTGTGGTGATCAATACATCTGCTTGTCCCGTGTTCTGCTGATACTGAGTTAAAAACTCCAGTTGGAATTGTAAACCCTAAATGGAATAACCTGTGCCACCTCTAGATGTTATGAGTAGGAAGTGGAACTGTGCAGAAAAGGGGTTTCCTGTAGTCTGACACTAAGCCTAAAACCAGAACACATAAGAACACAGGAAGATGCTCTGTTGTGTAAAAAGTGAAGGTAGGAACAGTCTGTATGATTTTTATGTATATGATAATCTGCATTTGTCCTGGAAAAAGTGAGGGAATTGACTTAGAGAGGCACAGGAGGTTGTAATAGGTAGTGAATATATTTTGGTAATTAAGCAACAACCACAGACTGAGAAAGCTGACTGAAGTGAAGTGAAATGAAGTGAAAGAGTATATGGCTAACTCCTGGGTTAAAGTTGATAGCATAGGCTGTGTCTTTGGGGGACAAATTTCCTTTTTCATCAGTCTGATTAATGCATTTAATTAGATATGGATGTTTTTTCAAGAAAGGAATTAGAGTCAATCTTATCATTCAGGTTTCTGATAAAATTGATTTCTGAGTGGTGCTCTAGGGTGAATTTTATCATCTCTGGACTTTTAAAAAAAATCCTTTCAAGAGGCTGAAAGACATCTAAGTCTTATTTTCAATTGTATGCAAAGCAATTGGCCTTGGGCTACACAGAATAGTTTCTAGGGCCTGTAATTTTGATGAATGGGAATAATTGCTTGTTCACAGGCTCAAGAAAGCAAACATTTAACAGTTACAGAATAAAGTGCATTTCTGAGGCCTCCATGGTACAGAATCATAGAACATCCTGAGCTGAAAAGGGCTCAAAAGGACCAACTTGCTCCAACTCCTGGCCCTGCACATGATGGCCTCAAAAATCAGACCATGTGTCTGAGTGTTGGACAAACTCTTCTTGAACTCCTGGTGCTGTGCCCACTGCCCTGGGGAGCCTGTTCAAGTGCACAGCCACCCTCTGGGTGCAGGTGCTGTGTTCTCCCTTTTCCACAGCAGTGTCAGAGGCTGTAAATCCGGATCAGAACTGTAGCAGCACCAATGTGAATTCATGTGGAAAAGTCGCCTGTAGGTCCAATGGGGTTTAGTGTGTCAAAAGTGCAGCTGTTTAGGCAATACAACATACTCAACAGTTTTATCACACCAGTGATAAACACAGCAGCTAGACTGGCTTCCAGGAGCAGTTTATTTCTTTAATTTTATTTATTTATTTTAACATCTGGGGGAGAAGTCTGAAAGCAGATGATTTTATTTACATGTATGTATGTATCCTACTTGAAGCTTAGTCTCCTTACATAAGCTTCTGCAAGTACTTTCCCCAGAAGAAGTGACACTTCATGTGTGTAGGAAATGAAAGACAAGAATTTCCTCTTCCCTCTGGATTTTTTTAGCCTTGTACTTGTTCAGGAGTCCTTTTAAGTTGCAGTTTCCCTGGCTTATGCTATTCAAAGCCATTTTGCACATACCTGGAGTTTTTTTAGAGGCTGCTTCAATGCCTCGTGACAGACAACTGAGAAATCCTGGTTGTTTTTTATTGGCATTGGAGTTGGCAGTGCTGCTAGCAGGGCAGCTGGGGAGCCCCCAGAGCTCAGGGGATGCTCCCTGCTTTGTTCTTGGAAAGGATGGACTTTTGTGGTTGTGCCTTTTTGGACCCAAGATTTCTCTAATGCATTTCCTTTGGCAGGTGGAATTGTCTTTGTAATAGGAGAAACTAGGTCTGAACAGGTGCAGGAGAGAAGTGTGAAAAAGAAGCTGAAAAAGAAACATAAATATTTCTGTGCTAAAGCTCAGGAAATGTGACATGCTGTGCCTTTTTGTTGAGAAGACAGTAAGTTTTGCATTGAACTTTGAGGTGAAATGCAGCAATATTGCCTTGGCCATGCTTTTATCACATAGCCACAAAAGTGAAAGGAGAGGTGTGTGAGGCTTTTAGGATAATAATTTATTTGAAACTCATTTTGCATTTGTGGACATTGACTGCATGAGTATAAAGGCTTCTTACATCTTCAGGCTGAATTTTGAAATTATTTTAATCTTTATATTAAATTTGGTAAGATGTGTGATCTTGTTACTGAGAGCTGAAATAAGACAGATTTTCTGCTGAAGCAGGAAATTTGCAGTTGATACATTTCCTCTGAGCAATCCTCTAGGTGATGCCCTCCCATTTATACTTCTTAAACTAATATGAATTAAGTCTGCCTCTCCCTTCCTCTCCCCCCAGTCTCTTATTGTCCTGGGAGACAGGCTTTAACACTGTAAGACCAGGGAGTGGCCATACACTGGTGGTCACCAAAGAAAACCTTTATTTCTTGATAGCAATAGTACTAATGAATTCCAGGTGCAATCAGTCCAGTGTGTTGGGTTATTATGTATTATGTTAGCTGGCTATCAAGTTCTGGGGATAAAACCTAAAGATTCCCTCTCATGATGATAAAGGCATCTATTTTTAAAAGATGCTTATGCAGAATTATTGTTTTCCTGTCTGAAACTTTAAAAGCTTCATTTAATTTCCTACCTTTTCTTGGGTTTGTTTGTTTGTTTTCGTGCCTAACCCTTTTCTGTTCCCAAAAGTTGGATTTTTGTCTGGATAGCTATTGGTTTATTTGGACCAGAAGCTATATGGGACTGTTAGCATTATTAACACAAAAACTGAAATTGCTGTGGTAAGGGACTTGTGTACTTGGCTGGTCTTCGACTTACTCTGTAGGAGATTTTTAAATATATAATCTAATTTTCTCAAGCATTCATAACAATCTATTTACACATAATTTAGAGGTCTGTCAGATCTCCAGAATTACCCTGCTAAATTATTTGAGCTAACTTTTAATGCAGGTTGAAATTAGTTACTTGTTCCAGTGGGGAATTAAAATCAAGCTGTTAGCCTGTACATCTTCACTGAAGAAAAGAAAGCTGTGGTTAATTATTCTGATAGTGTGGAACTGCTGGCTGGCTTACAATGCAGGAAGGGAATTATTTGAAATATAATCTCTTTGGAGCAATGCTGTGCTTTGCATCCATGTTGAGGACTTAACAGTGAACAGTGATGGCTTTCTGGTTTGGAATTACTGGCTAATTGTTTTTAGATCACAGGTATTGCATTGATTTCTATGCAGCAATTTAAAATTGGGGTCAGGGAATGGGTGGGGAAAAAAAGCTGGAAAAGCTGCTTTGCACATGTAGTGAGAGGGATATCAGAAAAGAAGTCATGGATGAGCTTGTATATTGTATAAGCAGAATTACCTGGGACAGGCTTGATTGATCCAGTAAGTAATTTTAACAGAAGATTAATATTTAAATGGTCAATTGGCTTAAGAAGATCAAGCAGGGAATAGGGTTACATACTTGTACAACCATTATGTACTTGCTCTGAAATCCTTCGTATATGAGGAGGGTCTTTACCCAAAGTCTTTATGTGAGAGTTGACAAAGAAAAGACTGTAGAATTTGTGATGAATGCCAGGTCTGTCTTACCATGGTGTGTGAGAGGGCACACAAGCAGTTAAAGTGGCCTTTGTTTCAGGAGGTGAAGAGCACAAATAGAAGAGAAACTTTTCAAATTTGAGTCCAACCAATAGGAAGCAACAGCTTGAGTATACCAGGGTGGGAAAGCAACATGAGTGACAAGAAATTACAGCAGCAAGGTAAAAATGTCAGCTTCTGTGTGTGCCTATGTGTGTATACATATATATATGCACATAACCAATCTCTGGGAACTGAATCTAGGAGCTAAGGAAAAATGAGGAAATCTACTAGAACTACCCATGGACAAACCAGAAAAGGCTAAGCCAAAAACTAAGAGGTGACTAGGAAGATACACAAAAATCAAAGGGAGTCATTGCATGTAAGTACTCAGTGGAAGGTTAAAGAGTCAATCCACTTCTTCATGCTGTGGGAGACCAGTATTTTAGAAATTTACTTAAGGATGTTGAGCAGCTGTCTTTGTGGAAAAGGTCAGTTTTGTGGGAGATGCCTGGTACAATCAATGTGCCCACAGATGACAGCATTATACAGGGAAGGTTAAAGGGCATTTCCATGCTTTAGGGTAACCTTGACTCAAGGTTAGGACATAAAAAGAGTTGTTGGCTAGCACCTTGGAGCTGCTATATATGAGGGTATATAGATTAGTGTCCAAATTAATTTTTGAAGAGGGGGAGGTAGGTGAGAGAAGAAATTTCAAATGTTCACTTCTCAAAAAAACACTGAAGCAAAGTAGCCAGAATATGTTTAAGCACCTGGAAAAGCAAAAGGAAAAAAACTACCACTGATTTTGCAGTTTAGTAATTTCACTATCAAGCTGAATGGTGGACTTCAGGGAATGTTCATTAAATATAGAAACCCTGAGGAGCTAAGAGAGACTGTCATTTTCTTGCAAAACAGGTTTCAATTCCAAAATGTATCTGAGCAAGTTGCAGTTTCAGTGTGGAAAATGAACTGCAGCTCAGTTTGATAAATGCAGATTAGTGTAGCTAGGCAATCCTAAGGAGGATGGCAAACAACCTGCTTGGAGCAGCTATTTAGAAAAAGATCTGGGGTTCTTTGTGGATCACAGCCCACACTTAGAAAAATAACATTATATGGATTTGAAAAAAAGTTGCTGCCATAATGAATACCTAAACTATATTATTGGATCAGCAAGACAAATCACATAACCTTTCTACTTTGCTCTGAAATTGCAAAGCTCTTTGGGTTCAGACTGGGCTCTTTCTAATTTTGTTCCCCACGGCTCAGGAAAGATACGAACCCAAGTCCAGAGGAGAGTTCTTAAAATTACTGGAGATAAAGCAAACATGACCTCTGAAGAAAGACTGGGAGAATCTGAGCCTAGGCAAAAAAGCTGGAGGAGTAACATGACTCTTTAAGAGGCTCTCAGGAGGAGGAAGTAATCATCTGTTGTGTAAATTAGGGGAGAGCAGGATTACTGGCACTGGCCCTGGAAGCAGTGCTGTCAAACAAGGGGAACTGGGTGTCTGTCAGGAATGTCACCACCATAAGTGATCCTGACCCAGCTCAGGGCTGTGACCTGAGGTAATTTATAGATTGCTTCCAGTCAGATTGGATTCAACAGTGACCACACTCTGACCCTTGGTATAATAGCACAACTTTTTGGCAATTATGAGCACTGAATCTGCTTCCAGATGAGAGGTTGTAGTTTGCTTTTTGTCTGTTCAGTTCATAAATGGATCTTGAGTTTTTCTAGAAAAACATATGAGGCAAGGAAGAGTGGTTGAGAGAAGGAGGGCAGTCTTGTGCTTGAAATGAACCTGCTGCTTTCCATTTCTAGATTTATTGGCAATTTGGACCTTTTTTTGGTCTGTTTCAATAATTATGCACATAGATGATGTCTTGATGACCAAAGTCTGAAATTCTTTGTTCTGAGATTTCATTCTCCAGACCAAATCTAATTTAAGAATACACTCATAGGTAAACATGCAACTCACTAAATTCCTAAATCTACTTTATTTTGTCTTTCTTTTTGATCACATAAATGCAAATGATTTCTTGCCCTTTTGAAGTTTGCTTTAGGGTGAAGTTTGCCATAACATTTTGTTAAGAAGTATAGAAATGAACCTTTTCATTTTAATTAGAACTTGATGGAAGAAGTAGGATTCACTCTCTGCAGAAATTGGAAAGAGGGATTCAATCCTTTCAAAAAACTTCCAAACAGTCAGATTAACTTTTAGGAGCAGGTATTTGACTGCAAAAAACAAAAGGAGAAAAATACTGAAGGAATACTGGGAGATGGGAATATAACTAGTATTCCTGATTTAAACTTCTGAACACTTGTCCCTCCCAAGCTTCCACTGGATCCTTATTTCTTTCTTATTCTTTCTCTCTTTTTTTTCCCCTACACCTCATTTACTGCTTTTTTTTTTTCTGTCACATTGACCATTTTCATTTAGCTGGAATTCTGAAACTGCAAATGCAAGGGTGAGTCATTTGCCATAAGTATGTGTTTAAAATAATAGCTCAATACCTTAGACAAATGCCAAGGTGTGCTATGATTTTAAAGTCCCTGTAGAAAGCAATCTTTACTAGATGGCTACAATATGTGTTGATTTTTAGGCTTTAATTTAGAAGTGCCCAGGAGACATCATCACAGTTTGACTTGCTATACTCTGAATTTGGAATGGTGTTGGGGGTTTCACTGGTTTTTAGCATCAAATGTAGGGTTTTTTTTAATGACATAAATATGTGCTTTTTCTTTGTGTTTTTCTGATTCTTGTTATTAAGAAAAGTGCCACAGGACACTGAAGCATAAGGTTGTCATCTGTTGCTTTCCTTCACATCTCAGCAGAGTGAGCAGATGTCCTGCACTCTTTTGCAGTTTTTAGGGCTCACGAGTTGAAAGGTTGGTGCTGCATTCACTATCACATTTGCTGTACCAAGAGAGGCTAGAAAAAAATTGCTCTTTGTCTTGAAATCTGGGATATAATTAATTGGTCAGAGCACAGGATGACCAGGGCTCTGCTACCAGTTATGTACTGCCAGTACAAAAATCAGTTTCCTACCAATTCAGCATCTGATGAAAGCTTTTTTCTCACGTGGGTGTCACAGTGGGTAGGTTAACTGAGAGTGCCTGAGGCACTCCTGTGTACCCACAGTATCACCAACTATTTTGTGTCCTTTAGAGGGAAAAGTAGAACAATAACATTCCTTCAAATTTTCAGCATGGAAATCAGGAGGCCTCTTGTAAGTGTTCCTTAGGAGGTCTGCCCATCACGCAGAGCTGCTTGCAGTGAGACTGGGGAAGCTGGAACAAGTTTGTGCAGCTTCATTTTCATCATGTTGTCCTGAGCCCTTTGGGAAGAGAGCATTTTCGGGAAGTCTTGTGTGTCCCAGCAGCTCAGCTCAGCTCAGGGCTCCCAGTTCAGGAGTGCAGTGATGGCTCTCAATGATCTGGACACCTTTCTGTCCTGAGTGGTGCAGAGCTGGCAGGGAGTGCTGGCTCTGGATGGGCTGGTGTGTCTAGACAGGGAAGTGCCATGCAGGAATCCAGCTGTGGTCTTGGAAGCAGAAGGTCTGTGCCCCAAGCAGCCACTAATTAGCCTGGGCACTGACAGCACACTGACGTGGCAAGGCAGCTTCCTACACCTGAGCTGGCTCCCCTGCATGGGGCTGGAATTACGTGGTGTAGACGTGCCTAACTTGTTTTGCAGAAGCTGCCAAACAGTTATCAGGTAGATAATGGCTTTGGCTGCTATTGGCCTGGGTTAGATTCCCCCTGATACATGTGAGCTGACAATTCTGTATCTCGATTACAGAGCTTTTGCATTCTTTTGTATACGGTGTAATAGTCATTATAGATTGATTTGATTACCAGTACAGTGTCTGAGCCTTGTATTAAAAGTGACAAAACTGTTGAGACTTGTAGGATTTAATGTTCTTGACTGGCTGAGTCTTTCAGGGTAACTGCTTCTTCTGCATTTGTAATAACTGGCAGATCTCCTTACTAAATTCAGTAAGAGCAAAAGCATATTTCCACTGAAATGAATACCTCAGGAATGAATTCTGTTTTAGTGGGAAATTTTCCAGTCTGTCTGTGCTTTTATTTTGGTCACCATGTGAGTCCTTTCATATATTTTACTGCATTTGCACTTATTTGCAGTGCTATATAACAGAGCCATATATAGGTATGAGTGCTTTTCTGTTCCTAAACCTCTACTAGCCTGTGTGTGCTTGTCCATGAATGTGTATCATAGACAGAGCCCTCCAATCATCTAGGATTAGTGTGCAGTAGGATCAGTAAAATCCTGGGAGGGTATTCTATTGAAACAATTCTTTCTTGTCTTTTGATGTAATACAATTCATTCATCCAACACATCTTTGATACTCCAGTTTGTTTACACCACAAGCCAGTATTAAAATGTCAGCCAGTCAGGTAAAAAAAGTCACTAATTTTTTAACTTTCCTTTTTCCTTCGTAGGCTAGACTTCTAGAAAATTTTCATTTCATTTAGAAAAGTAGCTGTACTTGCAGACATGTCAGTAGTGGAAGGCAATGAATCCTTTTTCCTGCCAGTCAGATATATCTGCCTGTTGATATTAAATATCTACAGAAGGTTATTTAGTCATGAGGCAACTGTTGAATCTTTCTGCAAGAGATCTGTGGGTATCTAGACTCACAGTGGAATAAAGTTCTGGATGGCCATATCATTGATGGTCTGCTTTGCTGGGAGTAGGAAGTATCCTATATTGCTCCTGTTGTTTCGAGGGTGCTGGGATGCATGTGATACATTAAAAATAAAACAATTTCAATGTCAAAACCATGTGTGTACCATTGGAGTTCAGTGCATTCTCTTTATAAACTGCAGTGGCATCACAAAAAAAAGCCTAATAATTTTTTGAGGTTCTTCATATAGCCTCATATAGGTTTCAGTGAATGATTTCAGCAACACCAGTTTGCAAAGTTGCCACCCTTCAATTGTTCCTCATTTTTCCCTCCACTGAGACTCAAAAGTGTCAGAGAGCTCCTGTTTCATTTTGGTAGAAGGAAAACCAGATTAATTTAAGCCACTTTCTTAACATGGATTTGACATTAAACTAAAAGAAACCGCATTTGTCTTTCCTTTGACTTTCCTTTCCTTGAGGCATGAGGAAAGTGGATTGTGTGTGCCTGCAAAAGATCATTTTAACTTTTTATAGTCTTCTAGCTGATGACTGGCCAATGATTTTATGGACTGTTAAATGGCCTGTATCTCACTGAGGCTTGGAAAATAGTCCATACCAAGAAAGCCATGGATAGTCACTTGACTTGGAGTCTGTAAGGGACAGTTCCAGACAGCTAAGTTTTTTCTTTCTCTTGCTAGGTGGGATTTGAAACTTGTATTGCCATAGCTGATATCAGGTAATGTGACAGCTAAAAACTGGAGTAGATTTTATCAGTAGAAAATGCCTAGAAAAGTAATGTAACAAATGCAAAGGAAACTTCACCTGTATTGTATCTTCATCAAATCTCTGTGTGTAACACTGTACGGAAAAAGACAACAGTAATAGGCTGTGAGCTGAAGCCTTTGCCATAAAAATCTCCACAGCAACAAACCAACAGTTCTCTTGTTATAAGGCGATCATTTTCCTGTTGTCAGGCTGAGATACATTTTGTGTAATTATCAGGAGGGGAAAAGGAAAACTCTCTTTAACCCCTTTTGATTCTTTTCCCCCCATTTCTAATGGAAGGCATAGTTAAATATTCTTAGCAGAACCTCAGAAGATATTTTGGCATGCCAGAGGGAAAGACTTAAACAGATAAGATAATGCTTTATGTACTTGCTGTAAGAGAGGCTTTTTGGGGGGAGATGCAGAAGCCTTGGTGCCCCTAGAGCAGGGTAGCTCAGCTCTCTCTCAGAGGAAACACCTGGGAGCACAAATGCATCACAGTTTGCTCTGCCAGCTGTGCATGCCCTGGAAGCTGGGAAGGTAGATGGAGCTATGGTGCCAGCAGACTGAACACTTGCCTTCTTTCTTTAGTGTAATTACATTTGCTTTTCAAATTAAAGTATTTCCTCCTGATTCATGGTATGGCAGGTCCAAAACTGTGATTGAATGCAGACTTGAGGGCTGCATGCTGGAAACCAGGTGATTGGTTTGAGCAGTAGTTGCCTGGTTTTCTTGTTCTGTTGCATATTGGGAATCAGGGAGAATGAGATTTGGTTTGGAGCACTGATTATCTTTTGCTTTGTAGCACTAAGAAACTCCTTGATTTCAGAGGATGGATTTTCATAGGACTGTGGCCTTAGGCCAATATCCCTGAAACAGCTGTCAGCCTTACAGCTACATATTCTTCCATGCAAAGTCTTCTTTGCTGTGTAGGTGACATTGTTAAGGTAGATACTGACACCTTGCTTTGGTTTTTTTCTGGAAAATTAATTCTTTAAAAGTTGCCTCAAGTGTGGTATGCTCAGTTCCAAAGCACTCGGGGCAAAAGCAGCAACTTGCCCTTTTCAGCAGCCCATTAGCACTCTGGAGTGATTAACTCCAAAGGTTCCAGGGAAATGAGTCAGCAAGGAGTCAGGCCAGACCCTGAGTCACCCTTGTGCCTGCTGGCCATGGGGGCTCACCATGCTGCCTTTGCAAGAGTGGAGCTGGCCAGCTGGTGGAAAGCATCTTTGCCTTCCCTCCAGGCATCCCAAGCCCTTCTGTGACTTGCTGTGTGTGATTTCTTCTCACCGAGGCTGAGACAAGAGGCTGAGGAGCAGTTTCTAATCTCTGTGCTCTCTCCAGTCTGCCTAAAATGGGATCAGAGAGAAGGTGGAGCCACGTTTCTCTCAAAGGTGCATATTGTAACATCCAGGGGCATTCAGCAGGGCCAGAGGAAGTCAGATTAAGTAGAAGAACTTCTCACAGCCAGGGGAGTTAAATTCCAGAGCAGTGTAAAGTGTGAGGCTGTGGCACACCTGTTCTAGGGGTGGAAAACTCACCTCAACCATCACCCTGAGTCAGCCTGCTCTGAAACAGGCACTTGGACTAGGTGACCTTGAGAGGTCCTTTTCAGCCTGAATTATTCATTATTCAAAAATTTGCATGTTTAACTGTGTCAGCTTTCTAACTGGACTTCAGTCAAAATCTCAGGTTTTAATCCAAACTGAGGTTTGCCCATAATTTTGAATTGTACTGGTTTCTTAAAGAGCTTTGGGAATTCTAAGCTTGATGGCTTATTTGCTAGCATGGCAAAGAGGGTTTTTTGCATTCATGGAAAATAATGATTTTCTGGAAGTGAGATTGTAGAAGTATGAATGGTGCAGGTTTGGGCTTTGGCTTCAGTCTGTGACCAAATCCAGTGATGTTTGTTCCTTTGGGAATGCATGTCCTCGATGTTGATCCATGGCAGTGATGTACCAGCTTCTCTTTGGCCTTCATCAGTGTGCATGGTAGCCCCAAATTTACCTAGGTAGCCTAGGGGACCTTTGTGCCTGCACTTTTTCTTTGCAGTGGTGCAGAAGTGCTCTCTGAAAGGCCAGCGTGGCAAGGGAGCTGCACTGTGTCTCTCCTGGCAGTTTATTGTTGCAATAACACAAGATAAAAAGGATTAGACAATGGATGCAGTTCCTTAGGCTCTGTGAAACTAAGAAGAATAACTATATATTTTTTCTGGTTACTTGTATCTCAGGTGCCAGTATGTATTCCCAGGCTTTTTACTTGTGGATCCTTGATGCTGTTCCTTTTGAAAAAAATATTAAAAACTACATTTAATAATTTAAAAATACCATACTGCTTTGACAGTTTTTTGTGGGTTTTTTTATACTTGGCTCCCTAGCAAGTAATTTTTTTAAAAGCACTGCTTAAGTAACCTAGAATTTTGCAGATATATTTGCTTGCTTGCAAGAAAGACAAGACTGTCATTGGTTTGTCCTCTTTCAGGGTAAGTTTTTTTCGTAGTTTTGCCACTCCCAAGTTTCCCCTTCACTTTTCTCTCAGGGACTTCATTCTTTTATGCCTGACACTTCTTGAAGTGAATATTGAGTTTTTGTTTTTCCTGCCATTAGGCTGGCCTACCTCAAGGAAAAGTTCAGACCCTTCCAGGGAGAGGATCAAAGAGGTCAATTATAAATGAAAGGTAGGGGAAGGAGGGATATTTTCCTGTCTTGCTTCATCATTTTCACTCATGGAGTCTGAAGAAGCAGAACAGTCTGGTGCTTGTAATATTTGGGGATGGCTCTGTGTTTTCTGAGCTCATTGTGGAAAGGAGCCAAGGAGGGAGCTGGAGCAGTGTACAGCCTGCCCACATGTTTAGAACGGGCTGAGAAGCTGCCACAGGTTCTGATTTCCCAATCACTGCCTGCAAAAAGGAAGGATGGGGGTGGGAGGAGGAGAGTTCTATTCATTTGTGGAGTTGGGGGGAAAAAGAGAAGGGAATGAGGAATGGAAAATGAGAGAGAAATAGGAAGGATCTGCTTTCTTCCTGCTCCTTGGAGGACTGTTGCTAGATAGAGCATTTGATGAAGAAAACACCATGTTTGGGTTTTCAAATACTTGAATTTCAACTGTGCTCTTGGCCTCTGAAGCTCATAAGTAAGTCCAAGAGAAACAATCTTCCTCTCCAAAGAGGTTTAGCTTGCATCATGTAGGCTCCTTTGCCTGTACAGTCATATGAAGTGATGTAATGAAAAAAAGTGAAGTGATGCCTTTCAAATCTTGCTCTCAACCAGCTTCAGGCCCAGACAGGAGAAACGAAGGACTTTTTACAGTCCATATTTTCACTGTGCAGATGAAAGTAAAAAACCAAATGTTCAGCTTTATCTTGGTTTCATTTGTAAATAAATGCTCAATAAATTCCACACCCCCCTCCTCACCCCCCACAGACCAGCGAGGGAAGAAAAATGTTGACTCTGGAAAGTTTGAGCTCTTTGCACAGGAGAGGTACTGATGTGTGGTTGGCTGCTTCAGATTTTTTCTGGGGTTTTTGTGGCTCTTTCCTCCCCCCCCCACCAGTACAAGGCAGT
Source organism: Anthoscopus minutus (assembly GCA_013399455.1). Classification (NCBI taxonomy): domain Eukaryota; kingdom Metazoa; phylum Chordata; class Aves; order Passeriformes; family Paridae; genus Anthoscopus; species Anthoscopus minutus. Next base: position 214,089 of record VWYI01025265.1, on the reverse strand, counting down.
TCATTGAGAAAACCTTAAAACAGTCTGTAGAGCATTACTGCAGTACTCACCTACCTACTGCAGCCTATCCTTTGGGCCAACACAGGAAAATAAAATGTTTTCAGCATGGATTGTGCTATCTTTAAGAAATTCCATGTTTCTCCAGCGAATTTGTAATTATTATGAGTCAAGACCTTTGCATTTTTTACAGTCTTGTCATTGCCCCACATAAGGAAATAATTCTGGGTGACCTCTCATAAGCAGTGAGCAGGTTTTTCACATTGTAGAATTTGCTGCAACTTACCCTAAAATATGCAGCATTACTGTGCTGACCCAGAGGTGACTTCTGTGCCATCACCCCACCCATGGCAGCAGTCAAAAGTTACTGCTTATTTCTTTTTGCTACTTCAGTCTGTTCAGAGTTTAAACAGCATTGCAATGGAAGGTGAGCCATTCATTCACCATTCCCATCCTCTGCTTCTTGTCAGAATTTGGCTCAGGTGGGAATGGGGAGGGACAGATAAGACAGGTTTCTGCCTGGTCTCTCCACTGCCTTTCCTTGTTCTTCAGGCAACCTCTTTTTTTCAAAATTTGAAAGCTTTGTCCTCCCCTGAGCTTTTGATACTTGCCAACATCAATGGGCCTGAACACAATGGTTCTACCACCCCGAGATGTCACAGGGGAGCTGAGGGCTCAAGCAGCTCAGGAGGGAATTTGGAGTCCTGAGTAAGCCAGCAAAACTGAGTATGGGGTTTATTTTAGCTATCTTGTTTTGGAGTGAGGAGAGGGAGTAGAAAAAAACAAAATGCAGCTTCATTTTTCTGATAGAATTTAAATTCTTAGGCATAGGTAGTTCTGACCAGAAGAGCAAAGGAAGCCAAAGATCTGTATGTTTTTGAAGAAGCCTGGGGTTGTTTTTATTTTTAAATATGCTTATAGTAAGCATATGTTTTTAGCTAAATGTGCAGTGGTAGATACAATTAGTCTTTGAAACCCAGTACAAAGTAACAGCTGGTTTGAACTCAACTCCAGGAGCTTTTTATGGCTAAAAAATAAAAATAAAATAATCTTATATGAGATATAAAAATGTTAATGTTTCAATAAAATTTATTTTTTCATGTTGACCAGGTCACTAGGGCTACTGTAAGCAGTAGGGCTGTTGCAGGAAGGTTTTATATTTCACTATAAAGATCCTCTTTGTAATTAGTTATTTTGATATTTTGCAGCTTTCCTTCTTGGAACTCAGAATATGTAAATATTCAGCCTTAGAAACTTGTTTGCTAAAGGAAAAGGAAAAGAAAAAAAATTAACTCTGTGAATAAAGGGGCAAAAGTCACTTGTCTGAGGGCTTAAAAAACAAATTTTTTTTTAAGACAAGACAGGTTTTGAGACCTGTCTTGTTTTTACAGTCCCTACAAACCCAGCTGATTGCTACTGTTCCAGTTGCACTTCAAATGGTCATTCCTTCTGTCTTTCCCCTGAGCACAGACACTGACATCCTACATTAAATTACATCTTACAAAGCAGAAGCCTACTGTGCAAGTGTTCATCATCAGAATGCTGTTTCTCACTTTTTTCTTTCCTCCAAAATGAAGTAAATGACATAAAAGCAGCAATAACTAAATATCAGTGCGTGTCAAAAAAACCCATCTGGAAGGACACTAATGAAAGCTCAGGTGTATAAACTGTTGGGTTAAAGAATGAGTTCCCAGGAAAATAAATTGTTAGCAAAGCAATGTTGGTCTTGAATGAAGAATATATTTAGAAACTATGAGAGGTGTTTAACCTTATTTTTTTTCTTCAATAGTACAGTATGTGGTTACTCAAACTTATGATTGAAGGGTTGCTTTGTTCTTTCCATTGGAGACTAATGTTTTGACTGAATAGGGTAAATGGAACTTGTCTTACATAACTGAAAAAAAAATAAAAATCTGAACCTAAAATGATTTTTTATTATACTTTAACAAGACACAGTTTCTGAGCTTGTTCACACTGGATGATTTCACTTGCTGCATCGTTTAAATATTCATGAAACTTGAAACAGAAATGAAGGCAGGTCTCACTTTTCTGACTGTATACCTCATAAAACTCCACTGGAAAACATTGTAAAAGGATTTATTGAGCTTTCAGGAATAAGAAGAGGCTAAAATTATGGTAGCCTGCATGAACTTAACTAGCCTTCATCCCATTATCCCCTTCACATACACCAGGAAAATTAAACCTTTAAAGTAATTACATCTCCTACACGTGTCTGCATATTTCTTTTTCCTATCATTTCCTTGATCCACTCCTTGCACAGAACAAACTTGTGCTGGAAGTAAATCTGTGCTCTCCACTGAGGGCAGCAGCACTTTCTCACATCACATTTTTGAGGATGCCAGAATATGTTTAGAGAATTAGTCAGGGGATTGCAGAAGGAAAAAATTCAGGGTGAAGGTAGGTGAATGATGCTCTAGAGTGATGAGTTTTTGTGAAGTATTAGGCAATCTGTTTAAAATCCAGATTCTTATAAGCTGAGTTGCAGTTTTTATGATGGCTCCTTACCTTACTGAATTCTTCCAGAAATCAATGGGTACTCTTTTGAATATGGAAAGAATTATATAATAAGAACAATTCTCAGAAATAGGCCTTGGACTTCTCATACTGTACCTTTCAAATTAGTAGACAGATTTGACCTGACACTCTTTGTCTTAGCTCTCTCTTCCTTAAAGAAGTTTATTCAAATAAATATTTCTGAAGCTTTCAGATACTGTGGTGATGAATGTTAAAAGCTTACAGGAAATAAAGGAACAGGAGAATTTCCATAGCTTGCAGTTAAATTTTAGTGCTATATATACTGGAGAAAATGCAGCTTCTCATTCAAAAGCATTTGTAGGCAGCACCTATTCTGTTTGCCAAACCAGAGTATTTCACCCTGCAGTGAAATACCTTATGGCCACTTCATTAAGCTCCATCCTGTGCAATAGAAGAAAGAGTGAAGTAAAATTGGACTTTTGTGTTAAAAAGCAGGGGTCTTTGTTTATCTGCAGCCTTTTTTTTTTTTTCTTCTTCGTTCATTATTCAGGTGAATCAGTAATTCAGAGGGATCAGGTTTCTGGTTGTCTCTGGCCATAGGAGGGCCATGTGTCTCAGCCCAAGGTTTGAAAAGTGCCAGTGCTCTTTTGGGTGAATGCTTTGGCACATTTTTCCCAACTCTCTTGACTCATCTTACAAGTGTTTTCTCTGGCTCATATCTAACCTGTGGTCATGGTGCCCAGTCTGTTCCCCCTGTTAAGGAGTTCACTGGTGGCATGTTCTGTTGAAGATCCCAGTCTGTATCTCCCTACTCCACCCTGTTGTGCCACAGTGACTCCCTGTCTCCTTTGCTCCACTGGTTTCCACTGTGAAGTGACTGATCCCAGCTCCTTGTCTCCTGGACAAGGGGAATGGCTTCAAAATGAGACTAGGTTTATATTAGATACTGGGAAAAGTTCTGTCCTGTGAGGGTGGTGACACAGGCTGCTGTGAATGCCCCATCCCTGGGAGTGTCTAAGGCCAGGTTGGATGGGGCTCTGAACAACCTGCTCTTGTGGAAGGTGTCTCTGCTCAGGGCAGGGGCTTGGAACAAAATTATCTTTAGGGTTCCTTCTATCCCAGGCCTTCCCCTGGTCCTGTGATTTTGGTTTTGCCACGTCCCACTATGAATCCCTAACTGCCCAATGCCCCTTTCATTGTTTTTGCAGTTTTCTTCCCAGGATTGTCCCACCTCCCCTCCAGCTCCTCATGACCCTATCCCTTTGCAATCCCTTGCCGTGGCTGTAGCATGACTGGAGGTGAGCCACTCCAGTGTTTTTTTCTGGCAGTGACTCTCAGCTTTCACAGCAGAAGACAATGGGACTTTCTACCCCTCTGTTTCCTTATTTTACCTAAGAGATAAGGCTGTTTAGTCTCCTTCTCAAAAGTATTTAAAAATCTGTGTAAGAAGCCGTTCAGTGGTCTGCAAGCACAAAGCACCACTGTTAATGAATGAAATGAGATAAAAGCGGAGTTGGTGATGGTACATTGAGACAAACGCTCAGGCAATTTTCTGCCAAGGTGCAGGGAACCTTTCCAGCCATTTTAGTGCCGGGCACCACTGCAGAAACCTAGCAGTTCTTTTCTTTGAAGTTTCAGCCCCTGAAAACTAACAGCTGAGGCTCTGAGGCAGTCGATTCAGCCTCAGTTTGGTGTCTCCCAACATTTGTTTTCCTCACTGGAAGAGGCAGCATTGTGTGCCTGTGTGTGCTGCCATCTGCCTCTGCTGCCATCTGCTCTGGCTGCAGCCAGAGACAGCACATGCCCTTTCTGACAGCAACAGGAAGGTTATCTGTCCTAAGCCAGGGAGGCATTTCTCTGGAGGGGCAGGGGAAAGGTGGAGGCTTGCTGGTTTAACTTGCTTGTATTCCTGTTTGGCACTCACAGCATCGAAGTGTGACCTTCCTGCAGTTTGGCTGCCTTGCAGCCAGCCATGTGAAAAAGGCCTTGTAGCAGAGACAGGAGGTGCTGCATAGGCAAGGTGATTCTTGGTTTTTTTTTTCTTACTGGCATATCTGTTGTTTTAAATTTAACAGATCTTCTTTTTCCAGTGTGTTAGAGGGATTCTTTTACACTCAGCTGTGTAACCTTTCTTGATGACATAGCAGTGATTCTCAAAAGAATGGGGGGTTTTGCTTAACTTTCTGGGATTTTGTTTTTTTTTTGAACTTCAGACCTGTATGAGGTCATGCCAACTTTTTCTTCATGCCCTTATTTTTATCTTGATAAATAATATATGAATGAACCTGAGACAATACATAAATAAGTAAGAGTGTGTATACACAATTTCTTAGGGTTATCATTACATCATCATGTGTGCATCTACATATAAAATATATCCTTCATCATCATCAATATATCCAGTGTTTACTGGAAAACCCTTGAAGAATCTCTTCATAAACAGTGCTGGGCAGCTTTTGTTGCAAGAGTTAAACATTTGAAGAGCAAAGTCCCATGCGTGGTTCTCATGGGCCTATTTTTAGTTTCTTGTATGGGAAGAATGGCAAAAAATAGACCAGGACCGTGACTTTGGATTTAGTGCACAGAATGTTTATGGGTTAGCTGACAGGAGTGTGTGTGTGTGAGTCTGTGCCACAGGACTTTAGTACTACACTTCCTCTACACTCATTAACAGGACTCCCAGCAGAGCTGCTGTAGTTTCAGCACTCATAACACTAATTTTAACATGCTATAAAGTGCACCATAGCTCTGAAGTGCTATTTTCAGCCTTGATTAGGGATTGCTGACCTGAAAGATCTATATTTCTCCACTGAGAGGCTTTCTTGAATTCATAAATCTCTGGGTTTGCCCAGAGTGCTTTGGTCCTCCATCCCTCCCTTTCTTCAGAAGCTGTGGATGGGTGGGATGCAGGGTTTTGCTGTGCTTGTGCAGAGGATGCATTTATAGCCTGCAAGTGCTAATGCTGCATCTTTTTGAACAAATTAAAATGCTTAAAAGTGTCAGGATGCTTGCTTCTTTGGTTACTGCTTTCATTCATTTTCTTCTTCTGTCCTTGATGATGTTTTAGGTGTTGTTTGGTATGATGGGCTCAGTGTGGAAGGCTGGTGTTTCAAAAGTGCAAAGTGCAGTTCCCCTCTGGCTGTCTAACTCCAAGACAAGGAGCTCTTAAAGCAGCCCATATTTTGATGCATATTTTCAAATCATGGCTTGACAGGAATCAGGTAAGAGAAAGGAACATAGACATTTGGTGTCTTTTCTCTTAAAAAAAAAAAACCCAAAACTAAGACTAAAACATTTAAACTTTTAAAATTTTGGCAAAATAACTCTCATAGCTATTAAACTTTCCATGGAAATACCTGCTCATATTTTCCAAGTCACTTTCCATTGCAGCTGTTTCCTAACTAAATAAAATGCCCTGCCTTATGAATGACCTGCTAGCATTTAAAAAAGAAAAAGGTGAGGATCTGATTGGGCTAAGCTTGTCTTGTTTGAAACCTTTAAAAAGAGGGGGTTATACTGAAGTAAAAAGCTTCCTGTCCCCTGAGACAGACAGAAAGGAAAGCAAAAGCCCCAAGTTCCCCAGAGTGGAGCAAGAATTGAAAATGTTTGAAGAGTTTCCCCTCCCTGTTCTGTTTGACACTTACAGAATACCTGCACTTCAAAAAAACCCTTGGAATATTGATTTGACTAGAAGTGAACAATTAAAAGCTCTGGCCTTTGCTGTTCATCCCTTATTGGGCAATTACATGGCAGCTTTGCATGGATTTGTTGGCATGGCTCTGAATTTGGTGTGCAAGACTGAATTATTCAGCACAATTCACTGGCCATTAAATGAGCAAGTTATTCCAGTAGCAAAAAGAGCAAATTTTTACCTTGCCCTCATGTTTCCACCCATCTCTGTCATTCTTTGTTTATGGGAAAGGGAATGAGGAGGAAAGGCAAATATTTCCCTGCCTCCAGGATTGCAGACAGTTGGAAGAGATGCTCTGGTCACTGCAGTCACTGCTCCAGATTTGGTCCTTTGCTTTTTTAGCTGTGACTGTAGTGGGAGCATATCTCCATAACAGCACGCAGATTTGAAAAGCCATTTTCCTACAACTAGTGGATACTGATTGAAAAACCAAACCAAAACCACTGTAGAGAGCCAGGTTAGAGTGATAAACTGTGAGGGTGGGGTAGCAGTTTCTGTTTTAAAAACTGACTTCATCAGGCAGCCAGCTCCATTTTGGCTGGGATGAAGGCTGCATCGCATGTGTGGCGTGTCTTTCAATTTGCATTTTATAAACGCACAAAATACTCCAAGCAGGTTACAAAAACTGATGGCTGGCCTGTTAGAACCGTAGAGTTTCTGCAAAAAATGAGGCATGGAACAAGAGTAGAGGGAATAAAGTCTTTCAGCAGTCTTCATCTAAGTATGTGTATTTAATCTCCCCTGTTCTCCTGAGTGTAAAAACAGCAGGAAGGTCCCAGAGCACCTCAGAGCAGAAGAGCAAGTTGGAAAGCCAAGCTGTCAGCGAGGAGATGAAATCACAGAGCTCCAAGGCTGATGTTTCCCCTCTGCCCCCCTCCACCAGCCTGCATTTCCTGGCTCCCTTCAGCTCTGAGGCTGTTGGAGCTGTGACGTAAATGACTCCCAGCCAGTGACCCCCGTGGCAAACCTGTAAAACATTATACAGCATGAATAAGAAGTCTCTCATTAGGCCTGCAGCTGGTGAGAGGCAGACATATGGCAGCAGGGATGTTTTGGAAGAAAGGCATGGCTTGACAAAGAACCCAGTCTCCCAATAAAGGTTTACACTGGCTCTTTCCTGTGTTTATAATACCATATGCCAGGGCCATGGCCTCTTTTTTCATCATATTGTTGTTTAAATTTTTTTCTAAACCTAATCAGCCCTTAGGTTGAGAAGTCTGAAAAGCAGAAACTTGATATCAATACAAGTTTTTTCCTTAGAGTTCTTTGACAGGGTACACTGTTGTAACTGCCTGAGCTCAAACCTGCTTCATGTATAAAGTGAAGGAAGTTTGTCAGGACCAATTGTTCCTGTTATGAAAAGAAAGTTTTGTTTTTAAAAATATTCTCAAAATATATTCAATATTGCCCACTTTTTTGGTTGGTTGGTTGGTTTTTTTTTCCTCATGTAGATATTCAATCTTGTTTGCTTGCTTGCTTTTTCACTGTGTTAGTTTAGTTTTACAGGATAGTATAAGCATGGTTGTTTTCAAGGAGGGTTGCTATTTGAGTGTGTTTTTAAAACCTCTTTCCCTTGCAGCCTCACAATCTCTATAATAAACTGCTCTTAGGTCTAGGCATCTGGTCTCTGGTTTAAGAGCTGCACAGTCATGCTGTTCCTCTATCAGTTATGAGATAACTGGCACTTCAAATAATCATCCTTGACCTTTTTATAGTCTTTCAGGCTGATTGATTGGTTAAAACCATATTTACAGCGGTAGCCAGAGATGTTTTTGTTCAAGCATAATTGCTGGTTTGGGATTTTTTAATTACAGGACAGTAGCCCTTAGGATTTCCCCTTGGGTATCTGGCCCCATTGTTCCAGAAGCAGCATAGAGCCAGGACAGAACTACACTTTCTTCTTCCCCAGAGAGTTCTTACTCAGACTGAGTTTTGGCTGCAGGAAAGTTCTATCTAGAACTGATTCAATACCACCTGGCCCCCATGTGTTGTGGCAAGTATAAGAATTTCCCTCACATTGGGAAATTAATGTTTTGAAATGCAGTGAATTGTTTTTCTGGCTTTTTTTTTTTTGCAGCTGCATTCAGTGACAAAGCAACTCTATGGCTGCTGAAAGTTGGGGTGTTGGAGATGTACTGGCTGTGTCCTCTTAGGGCAAGATAAAATTCTCCACCAGTAGATAGTTACCCACTTTTTAGCAGTCAGGATTTTATTGGGCAATGCACTTTGTGTGGTAAAAACTGAAAAGAAATGGTTATAGCATATATATATATATGCTAATGAAATTAAAAACAACAAGAGCTAAGAAGAAGTCTGGGCTCTTCTTTCTCACTTTTTTCTTAACTACTCAAGATACAAATTAACATTTTCTCATATCTTAGGTTTTTCTTCTGGTTTTGGCCAGAACCTGACAAAAATCATGAATTAACTCTACCCTGGTATAGCTAATCCCATGGACCTTTTCTCTAAGTGAAGTTACTGCTTCCTGTTGTTCTCCCAGGGACAAGGGAACAATTAGAGATTGGTGAAGAAGATTGGAGCAGCTAAATTGCCCAATTCATCGCTGTCTCTTGCTTGTTTGCTAGATTTAGGGATGGATTTTGCATCCCTTTGTGGCCCTTTATGAAAAACCCCAAAACAACCACATAAAAGGCACAGTGAACACTTGTCTGCTGACTGAGCACTTAGGTGTATCACCTAGACACAAGGGTGAGTCATATGTCTTGTCCTGCAAAAGTGAAATCCCTCCCTGGCATGGACTCCTGGACATATATAACTCCCCCACACACAGCAAAACAAAACCAGCCATCTGCTTGCCACATTCTTTAGCACATTTCTCGTTTGGGTTTGGTTTTTTGGTTACCTGGTGATTGTATGAACTTGGAGGATATTCCTTCTTCTCCCCCTGGCTCCCATTCAATAACAGGATTACAGCTAATTATTGGCCTAGATGTGGCTTGCTGCACTCCCTGGGTTGTAGCTCAGACTCTGACCTCATTCTGTCTCTGCTCTCTGATGTCTCCATCCTGCTAGATCCCCCAGGTCCTTGGTCCTTACTGCTTGGAACTGTGGAAGTGTTTCTTCGCTGCTCGGCACCCAGGGACACGTTTTGCTAGGTATGAGCAGTGGAGCTGGACTTGCTCCTGTGCACCTGGTCACCAGGATGTCTGCTCTGCTCTGGGATGATCCACACCTGAAAGCAGGGAGAGGAGGGACACCAGGCTGCAGTGTTGTGAGTTTTCCTGGAGCACAGCACCTGCAGGACAATCTCCAGTTGGGTGTCAGGCTGCCTGTGAGCTGCTGTCAGCTCCAGCTCATCAACTTCTCCTCACTCCCTCTCCCTGCCCTTCTCCCAGGTGTGCAGCTACTGCATCCTGATCTTAGAAAGACTGACCAGTCTGTAAGTTCTGAAAATTTGGTCACTCATTGTCAAGAGCTACCCAACAACCAGATTCACAGCCCAGTGACCAGATTTGCTGGAAGGACTCTGGAAGTATTTCAGGAAATGCAGCCTGAATATCTTGAGAAACTCTGTGAGTGAAGTTTGATATCAGCAGAAAATCTCATTTCGGTCATGAAACCCCTTACAACTTGGAACAGTTGTGGGGTTTTTTTCCCCTTGGTTTTCAGGCTTTTTTCCTTTCAGATTTCAATTTCAACACTCTGTAGTGAAACAAAACTGAAATGCTGTTATCCTAGACTTTGAAATATTGAAAAAGGATGTTCTGATGTCTCATAAATACCCTCTTTCTCCCTTCAAATGCTGGTATCAAACCCCAAAATCTTTAGCTGATTCAATTTGTAAAGAATTTGAGTTTTGAAGAAACTGAGGTTTAATTCTTTCAATCAAGTCAACTGGTTGTATTGTTTGCTTATATGCAGGTGCTCTTCAGCTCTTCAGACTTGGCATATATTTCTGCTGTAAGACAGTAGGCATTTTTGTGCTATTCTGTCCTGTTGCAATAGCAGATATTTCAGCAGTGGATAAGCTACTGGATAAATTTTCACATGCTTTCTGACCTTCCTGATGCTGGCATTGCCCAGTCTTCTCAAGTAGAACTGAGATAATTTGGCCCTTGAGATAAAGAAGGAGAGATAAAGTTATTTTTAGCATTAGCTTGCTTTTGTTCTGGCATTTTGTTCTGTCCTGCCCATACTCCTGAGTGGAAAGATGCAGATGGTTTATTATGTTTTACCCTATCTACTCTTCCAGCTTTTGATACCAGGCAGAGCTGAGGTTTGCCCTTCAGCAGGTTTCCCACCAGTGCTGGGGCAGCAGATCACAGATCAGCCATGAATACTCAGTTTTCAGTCCTTGTATTTATTTTTCCTCTTCTTTCTCCAGTCCTGGTAGTTAAAAGCTTTCTTTCTTTCTCAGAGGGAATTTAATTCTTTCTTTCTTTCTTTCTTTCTTTCTTTCTTTCTTTCTTTCTTTCTTTCTTTCTTTCTTTCTTTCTTTCTTTCTTTCTTTCTTTCTTTCTTTCTTTCTTTCTTTCTTTCTTTCTTTCTTTCTTTTTCTTTCTTTTTCTTTCTTTCTTTCTTTCTTTCTTTCTTTCTTTCTTTCTTTCTTTCTTTCTTTCTTTCTTTCTTTCTTTCTTTCTTTCTTTCTTTCTCTTTCTTTCTCTCTCTCTTTCTTTCTTTCTTTCTTTCTTTCTTTCTTTCTTTCTTTCTTTCTTTCTTTCTTTCTTTTTCTTTCTTTCTTTTCTTTCTTTTCTTTCTTTCTCTATTTCTCTATTTCTCGCTCTCTTTCTCGCTCTCTTTCTCCCTTCCTTCCTTTCTTCCTTCCTTCATTCCTTCCTGGGCACTACCTGTATTTCCATGCACTTTTTTCTCCATCCTCTGCATTTAATTCTGTGGAAAATGTTGGAAACATTATTGATATGGAGAGTCTGGACACCACTTTTTAGTCACAGGGCAAACAAAATGTGCCATTACAAGCAATTGGGAGCCCCTTTTCCCCATTTTGATGAGTGTTTTTTCCCATCTTCCTCAATGACACACTCCAGACTGCCACTGAGAAGTCTCCAATGGGAATATTCACCTTTGTGTGGCTCCTTGGTGAGACCTGAGCACATAAGCAGCTCCTTGATCCACCTTGAACTTCCTGATTTTCTCTTCAAGCACTGCAGGTGTTTTACCATGAACTGTCTTTCCCTGAAAACAGATGAGAATGCTGGCTCCAGGACCACACTCTGTGTGTTGTGGGGAGCAGGGTGGATGTGTGGGAAGAAAAGTGTATTTAGGTTATATACTTTTTAATTTATGTTCTATATTTAGGTATGAGAAGGGAAGTGTTGTTTTTATTTCATCTTCTGTAGTTCTCCCAAGCTCATAAAGCATCTGCCACTCAGCCTCTCTCTGAACCAAAGGTGTTGGTGGCCCTGGTTCTCCTTCAAGGAGTCTTTGTCCCAATAAAGGCACCCATTGAGAGGGCCTAAGGCACTCAATATTCAGAATGCAGCTGCTTGTCTCCTGGCAGCATGCTTGTGGAATATGGGTCTTCATACTGATAAAGTAGGTAAGCTGCAATTATCTATGATTTCTCTTTCCAAGAAAAAGAATTGCATGGGAAAATTGAAAGTGGAAGAGAAGAGAATGGAGATCTTGTCGTGAGCACTTTCCTGTCAGAGATGCTTCACACACCTCAGCAAATCAGAGGGTTTTGTGAGAATGCTTTCTCTCCTGGCATTTTGCCCCCTTATCTCCTTATCCTGTCACTGTTCATCTCTACATCCATGGGCAGAGCTGAAGTGGACTCAGTGTCTTGAAAGCTTGGGGAAGGTTCAGCCCAGGTCTGGGAGACAGCTGTAAAGCTTTTCACTTTGCTCAAGTTATCTTCTCTAGCTGCAGTCCTTCTGACTGAGGAGAGATGGTTGCAAGATGCCTGAATTCAGCCCAGATAAAGAGGGGATAAATGTTTTTTTTTTATCCTTTGAGATTTTCTATCTTTCCTGTTTCACTTTCTTAAAAAGGAAGGTTGTTGGTATGTGAAGCCTGTCCTCCTTCTGATATTTAGAGGGTCGAACAGTTCGTTTTCCAAAAAGAGTGATAAGATCTCCTGGCAGCCAAAAATAAGAATAATTCTGTTCCCTGGTGTATACACTTGACTCCCCCCCAAAAAAAGAACTTGGACATAAATAGTTGGTCAAAACAAAGCCTATGGTCTGATCCCATGAACTGAAGATATTTAGTTTCTATTCCCAGTTTTGCAGTACTGTGCTGGGTAAATGCCTCAATTCTCCATCTGTGAAATGGAGATAAATAATTTTTTTTTTCTCAGGAAGGTTCTGTCTGAATTAACAAGTCTCTATGGTGGCTGGAAATGCTTTAGAAGTGGTTGCTACTAAGATTTCTCTGATTTGCAGCTATCAGATAAAAGCAGGGAGGGACTCAAAGCCATCCTACAAAGACTCAGACTAACTGTGTTTAACCACAGCTCCCAGAAGACCAGGCTGGTTCCCAGGCCCAGAAGGGAAAACAAAGGACAACCCCTGGGCCACACTGAATTGATAAAAATGATGTTAGCATTAGGGGCTCAGGATTGAATCTGTAATCAATACAGATCTGGAGAGCTCCTTTTTCATAGCCAGAAAACCAGATCTGCACAGCCACTTAGCTCTGAGCAGAGTTCCCCTTCCCCCCCCCTCCTTTTTTTTTTTCTTGTTTGTTTTGATAGTTAGAAATATAAATACCTTTCAGTGTGGACCGTCTTGGTTAGGGTAAAGTGATATATTTATAGTAAAATAACACTTCTGCTGAATCAAAATAGCATTCTTGCACAAATTGAACGCAAGAAGATGAAAGAAAAAGTGTTTGGGACATAGGAAAAAGGAACTTAAATTGCTTTTTCAGCAACAAAATGAAGGGACTGAAGACATTGTAATGAAATTAATAGAAGGAAAGCTCTTATTTCTCAGGCAGTTCTGAACAGCTTGTCAGTAAGGAAACACTGATTTACTAATGAAGTTTGCATTAAAAGTATATTTCAGCAGCATGCAAAGCTAGATCATTCAAGGAATAAAATTCTGGGGGAAAAAAGGACCAGTGGTAGAGGGGCAAGCAGTTGCACATATGAAAGAAAACAAATTTCAAAATTCTCTGTTTCGAATAGATGGACCTTTTTGACACACAATTTATTCCTTTTTTTTGTTTGTTTGGGTTTTTTTTGTCACCACAGAAATGATATTTAATTTTGTTTCTGAAAGGTAAATTAGTCCAAATATATTTTCAATATGGGATATTCTTTCAGAAAATAACATTTCAGAAGTTTTTACATGATTCACTTTAAGTGAACCAAAACTAGGGGCTTGAAACAGAGGGTCAGCTGCATATCTCTCCTTTGAGGTCAGCCCTTCCAGAAAGGTCTCCTTTCCCCTCTGTGCTGCTCTGCTTTTCTCCTCACTCTGAAATGCCTCCTGGTACATCCATTTGCACCATGATCTCCTGAATATTTTATATTTTGTGCATTCTTTACACCATGGTAGAGACTGCACCTTTGGTGGGCTCTGCTTTTGCTGTTAGCAGTGCTGTGACACAGAAATATGATGGAAATAGAACTTGGGTGACCACATGGAATGAAATGTTAGCAGACAGTGTTGCAGGAGAATATATTTTATGATATCCCTCTAAGAAAACATACAAGGTTTTATTTATAAATAAAATCTGAGAAGCAAAGCTTATTAAGAGTCATACTGGTTTAAAAGGCAGTATTTCAAATCATAGAAAAACCTGCAGCCATTGTGAAAAATCTGTCTTTACTCTGCCTTCTAGAAACCTGCACTGAAATCGCTCCTGTTGGGGTGGATGAAGGTACCTGGCAATTCCCCCCTGCACAGCACAAGCCTGGTATTCATCTTCCTGGCTTTTGCCTGTTTATACCCAGCATCTCTGCAATCCAGATGGGGAAGAGCACATGTGACAGCATGTGTGTGTGATTTGGAGCAGCAGATGGGTGCGAATGACAAACTGTTGCCTGTGTAGGCACCTACCTAGAGATGACTCAGAGTCCTGCCTCTGTTGCTGTGCTGTTCCTGCACTCCCTTGTGCAAGAGGGCACTGCCAGGGCTCCTGCATCTGCAGCTCTGCCTGATTCGACAGGGATCCCGTGGAGGCATCCAGATTTCAGTGCTGATGTGCCTTCTGCGTATGAAAGCACAGACTGTGTTAAAAACCATGTAGGGAGAAAAGCAAGAAGGGATTGACTTGATGTTCCAGTTCTGTAGATCTCGCTTCGGTGTCTGTTTAATTCCACTGGGGCTGTCACCTGGCATTTTGTGCCCTGTTTAAGTTGCCTTGGCCTGCTCTGAGTGTGTTCTGCAGAAAGAGGAGGGTGATGGAGAGTGAAGTGCAATGAGAGAGGAGAGGCTGGTGTTTCTGCCGTGGTCCTACAGCTGTCGATATCCCCGCTGTGATCAGCTGGCACAGGCAGCGGCAGCCGACAGAATGACCCCAAGGAAATTGGTGCCAATTCCAGCACTGGGGAAATTTATTTTAAATGTGTTTTGTGTGCATTTCAGCTGGACTGTCACTTAAAGCTGTAGGATGGGAGAGTCTAAAATGTGTGTGTAGGTGATTTCCTCGAGCTTGGCCCTCCAGAGGCAGCAGGGCTGTGGATGCTGCGGCCACGCACGCACACAGACTTGCTAGGATGGGAATGCACTTAGCACAGGGTTTGCTGTCTGACTCATGGCATTGATTTAAAACCCACAAATTCTGCAATTTCTCTGTGTGTTAGTCCTGACAGCTCTGCTGTAAGGCCTGACTGGGGCATCAAAAGCAAAGCCCTGCTCTGCCAGTGCTCTGAGCTTTGCTCATTCTCTAGAACCAGCAGAGCACCAAAGTTTTGGTGCCTGTGGTCCCATAAATTCGAAGTAGGCAATCAAATCCTACTGCTGTCTGGCTGAAACACATGTTCTGTGGCCAAGAATCAGTCAGTGGGAAATTACCATTGTGAATTTTCTGTGTGACAGTTGGCTGTTTTCCTTTATTTTAAATCATGCAGTTGCAAGGATGAGTAGAAAAGATCCCTGGTTTGCTGCTGGACAGACATTTGAGCCCCATGTGAGCACCCTGATGAGGACAGTTAGAGGAGATGGGAAAACTGGGCTGCTTGGGGATGGAGTGGGTGAAATGTGTCATGCTGGAAGAAGATCACTGAACTGATTTAATTAGTTCTGTTTCAGAGGATTCATTTTTGCTCGGGTCACTGCTACATTCATCTATTTGCTTTTTTCCCCCCTCTTAGCAATAGACAAATGCAGGGTGATAATTAATTTGGCAGGTTGATTGAGATTGGGTGGCAGAGAGGAGAGTTTTCCTGGATGAGTGATGAAGCATTGCTGGTTGAGCTTAAAGTGAATAGTCTGAAATAGAAAGTAGTTAGTATAAAATCCCCCCAAGGGTGTGTTTAAACTGAATGTACTTTGAGTTTTGACATTGAGGTTTTTTAGTAAGCTACCAGACTCTACAGTGTAATTTTAGGACATTTGCTAGCTGGGATCTGGCTGTTGAAATATCAGTCCTATTCTGCTTTGTGAAGCCTCAAAACCAGGAAAATGGGGCATTAATGAAAGAAGTGGCTTGTTTGTGTGGGTGTTAGGCTGAAACAAGCCTTGGCAGAGCAATGTTTTTTCCTTTTCCAGGCCAGCCCTGAAGCTGAGGCTTCACCTGGCCAGACTCAGTGCTACTCTCAGGGTAGGAGAAGGCTGTGTGGGTCAATCTGCTTTGTGAGAGGCCAAATTCTCTTTATCTTAAAATTTTCATTGCTTCATTACAGCTACCCCTCAGTGCTGCCGTTAAAGTTAATGTGTTTCAGTAAAACAAGCAGCTGAAACTGTATTACATTTCTGGCTTTCTGGCTCACTGTATTTCAGCCTCACCAGGGACCAATTCCTGTAGTCACCACACTTTGTGTTTCACACTAGATGGACGCTAAGTTGCCATATTATGACAAACAAAGTTGGTTTTTTTTCTTTTTGGTAAGTGCTTATGGTATCACAAGAGATCTGGTCCGGTCAGACTGCCGGATTCTGCTGCTTACAGAATTTCCAGCTTTGGGGGACAGTGGCACTGCCACCTCTGATATCTCAGACCAGGCACTTGGAGTGAGGATATTTTCTCTCTCAGTCTCTATCCGCTTCCTCTTTGTAAGTGACTCTGCCCTGCTGAGAGGTTTGAGTTGACAGCTGTGCCAAAATGCCATCCTGTGGGCACGAGGCAAGTACAGAGGTGACATGAATAAGTCACACATGTCCCTGGCCCTGCTGCAGTGGCTCACTTCCCTTGCACTGCAACCCCTCCCAAAGGTTAAATGTCTGGTGAAACCTCCATGCTTGCTCAGTCCTAAGGGCTTTTTTTCTGCTGAGACTTCCAGTAAGGATGTCAATTTGATGCTGGTTTGGGATTTTGTTTGGGTTGTTGTTTGTTTGGGTTTTTTTTTCCTGTGAGGTAGACACTTATCCGCTGGGAATCAAATTGGAAAAGTATCATTTTTATACAAACTACCAGAGAATGGTCAGCTGTTTGATTAATACACTTTCTAAACTCATTGGACTAATTTGCCTTCCATATGAGCTATCATGATCTGTGTTCATATTGAGTGTGATACGCCTGATCAGAGCTTGACTGAAAAACCCCTGAAACATTTACCTGCTCTTCCAGTGGGTTTTTAATTGCTGTGCAAAAAGACATTCCCTCTATCTTCAAGACATTTCTTTGGAAGCAGAGACCCTTCTGTGCACTGGTAACTAGCCTAAAAGGGCACACATCACCTTTGAAGTTTGTATTGGCAGCACAAATTGCAGATGAGACCTGTGTGACACTAGGGTGTCTGAAAAGATGGAAAGTGAGAGAAAAACTGTGCACTAAAGAGAAAATAGTATTGGGAACACACATTTCAGAGCAGATTGTTTTGTAGAAGTCTTCAGGCTCCTTAACAAAAGAAAAAAATATTTTAGATACCTCAACATGATTTCAGACTCTGTTTGCTGCAGTAGCTGTCTAGTTTATCAAGCTTGTGCCAGGCTTGGTATTTTGAATGGGATTCTTAATGCACAGTGAATGATTCCCAATGGAAAAAATAAATAAATAAGCTTTCTGACTTTTGTAGGAACTTAATTGCACCAGAATTGCACCAGAATGGACTTGACGTTGCAGCTGTGAAACCCAGGAACTTCATGTGTATACTGTGAATAGCAATCAATATATAAACAGTAAATTTTCTCCTTTTTATCAATACACTTTTGTTCTTTTGTTGACTTGCTGTTATGTTTAGGACTCTTGACGTTGCTGTGTTGCCCTGGCATTCCCATACTGAGGAATCCTTCTCTAAGTGACTGTAAATTATGTCTGTGGCTAAGGTGGGAGGGTATCAGATCTAGCAGATCAGCTGTCCACACTTTTTATCTCACCACTATAGATATTTTTCTCTAAGGCTTTGGTTTTCATAACTGTACTCAGAATGGGAAAATGGGTATATGAAAAATTTGGAGAACACTTTTATTTGTGGATCACTGGTCCACCAGATCAATATGCCTTCAGTTCAAGGGGATAAGAAATCTATTTATGGTCAGTTTAATAGTTTTACTCATTCATTCTAAAATTAAATATCTGGATTAAGATCATCAATTTAGCAAGCCTTTGTTAAAAAATCTGCAATACATCTGCAAGTAACTTTTTGTGTGGCATCCATCTTTGAGGAAGAACAAGAATTGCTTCCAAAAAACCAAAATAAAAAAGGGGCAAAAAATCACCACCACCTCCTCCTGTCCACCCTTTACTCCCCCAAAAATCAGATCTTTTCTCTACTTTACTACAGCTCTTCCTCCCAAACCTGTTGTTTAAAATCCTCTTTGATGTGTGAAGGATTAATAGGGCCCTGAGAAATTCAGTGGTAGGAGTGAAAATAATAGAAACACGCAAGGATTTGTTTTACTACTGTCATCTGTTTAAGTAGTTGTGACAAAAATTTGTATAAAACCAGATACAGGGTGTGGAGGTGGATATTCCTCTGCCTTTTCTTTTTTCCACCTACAGTTTTGGTTTTTTTTTTAATTTCCCAGCAGCTTCACATTCTCTGATGTTAAACCTGTTCATTTTCAGGGGTGCTGTGGAGCAAGGGGCAAAGTAGCTGCCCTGAGCCCACTGCTGCCAGCTTGCTGTGTCACACACCTCTTGCTGTGTCACACACCTCTTGCTGTGTCACACATCTCTTGCTGTGTCACACACCTCTTGCTGTGTCACACATCTCTTGCTGTGTCACACATCTCTTGCTGTGTCACGCACCTCTTGCTGTGTCACGCACCTCTTGTTCTGTCACACACCTCTTGCTGTGTCACACACCTCTTGCTGTGTCACACACCTCTTGCTGTGTCACACACCTCTTGCTGTGTCACACACCTCTTGCTCTGTCACACACCTCTTGCTCTGTCACACATCTCTTGCTCTGTCACACATCTTTGTGTCTCTTGCCCATCCCACAAGGAAGCCAGGATCCCTGAAGAAGTCAGATGCAGTTGATTGTCTGGAAGTAAAAAGGTTGAGTGCTGCCATGAGAAAGGCCTCCAAAATGTGGGCTCTTGCTGTCTCCCCCCGTGCCAGATATGATCTCATTCCTTTGGAGCTGGTTAAATGCTCAGGGTGGTTTTTTTGCCTTCAGGAGCTGCTGCTGGTGCCTTTTGGGGCGTCCTCTGTGCTGCTGTGCCCATTTACCTCCCCTCAGCCTTGCTTCACTCTGTTTCCTTCACTCCCTGCTGCCACAGAGCTCTTTATCCTGCTCACTGTCTCAGTACTGCCTGATACAGGAGTGTCCTGTGCCGCCTCTGGCAGTGCCGTGGGTCCTTGCTTGACCTCCCAGCCAGGTTCTGAGAGGGATGGAGGAGGCAGCTCCCTCGAGGACTTCCAGCTTCCCCAGAGTAGCAACTTCAGAGGACTTAACTCCGTCCCCACACGGGGCTCAGCCTGCAGAGAAGCTATTCACTGCAGCTCCTCTCCAGACCCGTCATTGTCCTGCCTCCAGTTCAAAGCAGTGCCAAGTTCCGAGGTATTTCTGCCTCTGCTGTAGTTTAAAAAGCTTATCTCTGCTTCCTGCTCTTGTCCAGCAGCCCAGAAACCTTTGAAACAACATCTTTGATTGGGAAGCAACTGAATGGCTCTTAAATGCTCGCCCCCAGTTTATTACTTTGGTCGGTTTGTTGTGGAGAATTATTTTGTTTGGGGTTTTTGTTTGGGTTTTTTTAACCAGTCTTGGAACTGAGGCTGGCCTTGGTGATTTGCAGGGCTGCAAGATGTTGGGATCATTTGGGTGGAGAGTTTCCACGGTGGCTGTGATGAAACGAGCATGCAGCTCACACATCTGGCTGAAAACAGCACAGCTCTGACATCTACATTGTGCTGACCCAGGGAGCTGGCCAGGGGTTGTGGAAAAGGGATTGTTTTTCCAAATCCTGGAGCCCTTTGCTGTCTGTATGTCATGGCCTACACGTGCCTGTGTGTGATCACTCTCACCACACAGCAAGGAAGGCATCTCTGACACTTGGGATGCTTCAGGGCAAGGTGCAGTTCTGCCATTTGGTGGAGAAGGTGCTCAGAGCAGACAGCTGCTCCCCTGCTATGTTATCAGGATCTGGTAGCAGTGAATCTCAGCAGCTCCAGCCTGCTTAGCTACTCCTGCTTATGGTGTTCACACCAAAATTCCCTCCCTAAATTAATCAAATCAGTAAATCATCTCATTTATCTCGATCACCATGAAAATGCGGGGAACAGTCTATGGGATAGGAGGAATCCTACTCAAAATAGCATGTGCAAAAACACCCTGTTAGTTTCTGTGTGACCTGACTCCTGCATCTTTGTAAAAATAAATGTTTCCTCTAATATGTAATCAAGGAAATAATTTGTGCTCTTTTTTTTTTTTTTTTTTTTTTTTTTTTTTA
>VWYI01025265.1:130397-193868 GCA_013399455.1 Anthoscopus minutus | reverse complement strand
AATAATTTTTGTTTTTTTTTTTTTTTTTTTTTTTTTTTTTTGTGTTACCAAAAAAGGGATTTTATTGGGAACATTTTGTGCCTAGATGCTGGTAACAAACAGTTTCTTATTACCAGTGGAAATAGGATCCTGACTGGAGCATGGCTAATACTCATTCAGTCAGAGAATATGGATCATACTGTGCCCCATTCAGCACAAGCTGTAAGGAGGCAGTGTCAAAGAGCTCAACAGTGAGACACTGTTTCACATCCTTAACATGCCCATTCAACTAAATCTCTTCCAAAGACAGAAGATGTTATGCTCATGTTTAAATAGAAGCTCTGCTATTTTGGTGAAGGCTGAAACCAGGTGCCAGCCTGATTGGATACTCTTATCTTGCTCTTCTGAATGCTGATTCCCAAATATAAACAACTCTTAAAGCTGCTGGCTACCACCCAGCCAAAACTTCTCATAATCTTATTGGTAATTCATTTTTTCCACTACTAAATGCAAGAGTGGCAAAAAGGCATTTTTGCAGGTTGTCATCTGTTTGGGAGAGCTCAGGCTGCCCTATTTGTGTATCACAGCCAGCTCAGTGGGAAATGTTGGATGCGAGTGTTTGGTTCCCAATCACAGATGGAGCAGAGGAGCAATTTCTCCCACATTCCTGTGCTTTGTGTTCACCTTCCACTAGAGAGAGCAGGAGTCTTTTATGTTCACTATAATGGAAATGAGGTCTCCAGCCAGGGTCTAAATCTTTAAAATCCAAGGAAGGAGCCAGTGAGCTGGAGCAAGGTTCTCACATGCATTTGGACTATGGGATCCTGCTGTAGTCTTCTGGAAACACATTATTGTCTTTGGTGACTACTGGCTGATTTAGCTCACTTTTGTCATCACCATCTAATTGTTTTTCAGAACAGTAAAAGTATTACACAATAAGTGTATGTGTAAATATGTGTCAAAATAAAATTCCAAAGTAACAGATTATAATCTGAATAGAATTAGAAAAGACTTTGAATTGATGTAAAGGGTTTTATTAAACACTAAATATAACTATTTCATTGATCCTTTTTAATACTTACAAGGAAAGGATGTGTTCATTCCCTCTAATGAAACTGTGCTGAGTGTCATATTTGTTTTAATAAGTCCATATGGTTTCAAAATGCTGCTGCATTCTGCTACTCCCTCCCCTTTCAAAGGATATACATGGGACTGCTTGTATTTTAAATACTGGGCTTTGTTCCTGACTTGTGCCCAGTTGAGGAAGTCCTTGTAATAAGATTATGCCTCTTCTATTTCTCTGACTGATTTTTGGGGTTGGGATTTTTTTGGTTGGCTTTGTTGGAAGTTTTTTTATCTCATTGTTTTTCCCAGCCATTGCATAGTTAGTATTGCTGTTTCAAGGGTGCCAAAATTAAAACCGTTGTCCAGAAAAGATTATGTAAGGGAAGGACTTAATAAACAGCTGAAAAAATTTAAATTGTTACTTTCTGTCTTTTTATTTATTTAGATCTTGTATAATATGTGTGGATCATATTTTTGTACAATTCTCTAATACTAAGGAGGCTAAGAATTATGGCTTATGAATTTTAATGAAAGTTGAAATCTTTATGTAATCATTTGCTGGGGCTTTAATTAAATAACCATATAGGAGAAGAACTGCATTTAGAGAGGCGAGGGCTGAAGATGCTAATTTTTAAACAGCTTTGTTCTACTTCAGTATGGGTATCTCAGATATCTAAGGCAGACAGTCCTTTATACCATTCCTCACTCTTTTGTAGGTATTGTTGCAGTAGTGAACATAAATTTTAAAACCACAAGCTGAAAAACTTCCTGGTATTTTATAGCAAAAACCTGAAATTTAGAGCACAGGCCACCACACTACATCTTCAAAAGGAGATGACTCCTTTCACTTCTCCTTTTCTGTCTCTTACTGGGACTTTGCTATTGGGGGTCTTTTCCATTCCTGCCTCCTCTTCCAGTGACAGTCCTCACCTTCGGCTGGAATGGGGAAGTGTTTTCCCTGGAGACCTGAAAGTCAGTTTTAGGGTAGAACCAACCAGTTGGTTTTAGCAAAGCCCCCGTTTCTGTGCATTCCTGAGCATGCAAGAGTCGTTCTGGTTGCTAAAAGCTGCTTTCATCTGTGAGTATTAAAACTGTCAGGGATGGGTTTCCAGGACAGTTTCAGATGAAATGTAAAGCAGCTCCTTTTCTTCTAAGAGAGACTGCATGCATATAAGCTGTGTGGGAGTTTGATTTCTCTTTTATTCCTCCTTTTCTGCTGCTGATACACTTAGTCTTAGTTGCCTGGTCAGTAAGAATAATAAATTTGATGCTCTGAGGCTCTTTATCATCACTCTGGGCAAAATTGATTCCAGAGAACTTTCAGAGGAGGTGGTGGGGTATGGAGCAAACCCATCTGTTAGTGATAAATATAAATCCCCCTACTTCCAAGTGCATTTTTATGTCAGTATCTCTGTTTGCATGCATGCACCAATTAAACAGTATATTATTTTCTTTTTCCATGATTTCAGAAGGTTGACTCACTCAAGTGGATTTATGCACACGCTCTGTTTTTTTCTGAGTGTAGTTGGTTTGTTGTTTGGTTTGGTTTTTTGTTTTGGTTTGGTTTTTTTTGGTTTTGTGGGGGTTTTGTTTGGTTAGTTTTGGGCTTTGTTTTTGCTTTTAATTCTGTTTTCTTTGTCTCTTGATTTCTATTCAGCTTGTGGAAATCGTGATTTCTACCTAGCCCAATAGGAACACTTTCTTTCCTCCTTTTCTGGATGTCATGCTCCAGCACTTGCTCCATGAAAAGAAAATCAGATTCAGAAGTAACTGAGCAGAGTGTCACACTAAGGCAACCACCCCTCTGTAGAATGCTGGCCTGGAAGAGATTTTGTTATAACATCCAGGGTTTTCTTCTATCTTAAAGCCTGAGGCCTTTTTGTGTGGTATAAATTTCATTTTTCATTCCTTCTACTCCTGTGTTAATAGATAGCATCGTGTGCCAAGAACATTCTAGCATGAGATGAGCACGTTATAAATTTTAAAGCCAAGTACGATTTTATAAAAACAGGAGGAACAGGTTGGCTTCACAGGTCGTGGATCTGACTATAATGCTTGAAAACAACCTCACTGTTTTAGCACCTTTGCAGAGAAGTTTTATTGGACAAGGGATGTGAAATTTTCTATGCAGGGTTTGCTCATTAAACGGTGACAAAGTAAGGAAGGGGTCACTGTTAGTTCCAATGAATTCGTGACTGCTTCACTGGTGACTTTGGCTTCTCTTCTGTAAGTGATGACACTGGGAAATGGAACAAGGATGAGTTGTTACAGCCTTGGACTCACTTTTCACTGTAGCATTAGCTGCTGCTGCAACATCCTGTCTGTGGAGCCCCCCAGGACTGCCCACACCTGCTGGAGGGGCAGGATTACAGATGGGGAAACAAAAGCTGGGCAGGAAGAGGAGTGGTGGAACAGAGCAGGAACCAGCTGTGGGGCTCAAAACTCACTGTGGAGATGTGAAGCACCAGGCAAGAACAGGGATCAGGATGAGCAAACTATGCCTAGAGGTGAATGAATGTTTAAAGCTTGATTTAGGTGTGAGGATTAGTGGTGATCATGAGTAATCACTTTGGCTCACAGCAGTCTGGTTTCCTGGGACTGGCTGCACTGGGAGCATCCCTACAGATGGGAATAGTAATTCCAGGCCTGACTTGGGACTGCACCTCTCATTTTTGGTGGCAGTAATAAAGCAACCTCTCACTTTTCACTGAGCTAAGGATTCAGTGAGGGTAGGAGCATGGAAAACCTGGCAGTGGAATCTTATGCAACACTTGGGTTTGAAGGTGTGGTGTGTGCTGCCAAGTGTCTGCAGAGCCTGCAGAACCACAGTGGCCACAGTAACATTAATCCTTCTTTCTCAGCTGTGAGGCTTCCTTCTTGTGCTAGCTCCACTGATAGGAGCCTGGAGGTAAAATAGCCTTCATCATGCTGGGAATCACAGGTGGTCAGACTCGAGCTAAATTAATTTTCTTTTAGCCAAGTAAATTAAGAAAGCAGGAGTTACTTCCTCCCAAGGCATTAAGAAGTAAAACTGAAGAGCATTTTTTGGTCCAGAGAGGCAAGAGCCACAGAGGAAAGACAGGTAGAGGTGTTCTGGCAGAGGCTCTTTGAAGCACATAACCTTTGGTAGGTTCATGTCTTGGTAGTTTTTGGACACCAGTTATTTACTGAGGCCAGCTTTCATAAACATCAAAGCTGTGCTTCATGCAGTAATGAAGAACAAATAGGGAAGTTCAGCATACCCAGTGTTTCCCCCAACAGTGTATGGAAAATAGAAAAAAAATGCAGTAAAATGAGGGGACCAGTCACAAGGCTGTATCCGGTAAAAAAATGAACTGACATTTTTGATTTTTAATGCCTATCTTCATACATAGCTTGTTTCCAGTTATGAAGGTAGATAGATGTAAATAATAACTTAAAAAGAAAGTGCCCTTGGAAAAGAAAAGGATGAGTAGGAACAGTTAATGGAGAAGATAAAAAAAATCTTACCATAGGAGAGATGCATGTGGCTTTCCTGATTTTGCAGTTTTAATCTCTTGTCCTGGGATGAGTGTTTTGAAAGCATGTTCTGCAGTAAGTGTGGGCTGTAAATCTCCTTGCCTACCTCTGAACTGGGAGAAGGCATTTCCTTAGGGAAGGAATGTTGGGAAAAATAAGCAAGCAAATGTTCATGACTGTAAGACATCACATGTCACATTAACCCTCCTATCTTCCATTCACATATTTTTATATTTGCATTAAGTAATGCTTCTGTGTGTAGGAGCAAACAATGCCCAGAAGAAATCCTTGAGTAAATGTCCAAAAAACCCCATAATTCAATGGTGAAACAGATTTAAAGCTGTTGCTAATTATCATGGCTGATATACAATGTACATTGCTGATTAATCAAATGTCCCCTGGTTTGGGTAATCTCCTTGTTGATGTCACAGCTGTCCTTTTGTCAGATCAGTATTAAACATTTGGCTAAAGATGAATCTATGGCAGTGGGAATTTTATTGGCATGGGCAGAGTTGTGATGCCAGATGTGTTTGGGTTCTGAGTGTAAAGGTACAACATTATATGACTTTGTTATGAAGCTAAAAGCTGTGTGAAATAAATCATGAAAGGAAACCTGTTTGTTTCCAAGAAAAATGTGTAGTGGATATAAAAGCATGAGTGTTTCAATTAAAACTGAGTGCAATCTATCACTTACCCCTGCTTTTCTTTGTTTTTCAGCTCATGGGGCATTGTGAATGGGATCACAAACGAGGACCCAGAGGCTCACAGGTCAGCTGCTCAGTATTTTGTGCTTGATTTTGGCTTTTGCTGCATTTGAGGCATTCCTCAAGCAAGTTTTCCATCTGAGTTTGACAAAGTTGTTAATATTTGTTGATATTTGCAGGGTTTGGAGCAATGGAAAAACCATAAAACCATGACAGCTTTCATTAATATAATTTTTGAGCTGTAATTCAAACGGTTGATCCAGACAGAGCTGAGTCATCCAACAGAAAGGATTTTCAGTAGCAGAAAGATGGATTAGATGTATGGAGAAAGCATTTCTTACTCAGCTGTCTCCATCAGGACATCAAAGGAATGCAATTTCAAATAATGTGTGTATGTTTTGTTTGGTGTTTTGTTTTTTCTTTTAACCTGACAAAATTGTAAAACTTGGATGGCCCTCTCACCATGAATCCTTTCATTACTGACCAAGGTGTTAGGGGAGGTTCAGAGAAGCCACTGGTTTGCTCTTGACTTGTCATTGGAAGTAGTGTTAATGGCATCACAATACATTTTAAAATTATCTACAGAATTACAATTGCTACAAATGAGACATCACTACCAATATTGGTGTTCAGAAATTTTCCTGCTTGGCTAAAATTGTCTATCCCATCTAATGCTGAAAGAGCAGAAATACATTATTAGAGCTGCAGCATTTTATACTTGCTTTCACTTCAGGTGAAGGGTTTTCATATGGATACTTTGTACAAATGACAGTCCAGATGTGTCATAAAAGCATTAAAGGATCTATAATAAGGTGGGAAAAGAAAACTCTAGAATCACAGAACAGTTTGGGTTGGAAGGGACCTTAAAGCTCATCTTTAAGTGCTAAGGGCAGGGACACCTTCCACTATCCCAGGCTGCTCAGAGCCCCATCCAAACTGGCCTTGGGCACTTCCAGGGATGGGGCAGCCACAGCTTCTCTGGGCAGCCTGTGCCAGGGCCTCAGCACCCTCACAGAAACAAATTCCTTCCTAACATTTCTTCTAAACCTACTCTCTGGCAGTTTGAATGCATCTCCCCTTGTTCTCTCACTACAGTTCCTGAGGAAGAGTCCCAAAATGACCCAGCCTTTCTGATTACTTGTGCTGTCCTAGTGCCCAGACATAAAAACCAAGGAAGAAAAGGAAGAAAAGTTTCATTAGAGAGAATATGCCTCAGTTATTCCACTGTAGCTTTAGATTCTCTCTTTTACATGACTCTGAAAATTGTCTAGATAGGAATAGTATTAAACCTAATTTAATTAAGTTCCTTGAAAGATCATGAGAAATTAAGACGTTTCTGATTGTTACATGTAATAGAAAAGACTTCTTTATCCTTTTTGTGATTCATTGTTGCCAGTTTGTGTCTTTTAAAAAATGCACCCGTTGTAAAAAACAAGATCTGGCTGAAAAATTAAGGTGAGTCATGTGTTAAAACCTAGAAAGGAAAAAATGGAAGTGGAATCACTGGTAAAACTAAAATCCACATATCAACTCATAAAGTTATTCTATCAAGACTCATTAGAAAAGCTCTGATTCAGTGAAGGGGTTTTTTTTTAAGAGCTAGTAGGTTTTCTATGGCATGTGTTAAAACATGAGGGGAAGCTACTACAGTGCATGTCATACTTCTTAATGGCCCACTTGGAAAACATGTTCCTTTTCTGCACGTAGGAGTTAAATGCAAAGTGCTGTAGTTACAGGTAGGAATGGATGTCAAATGAAATACACTGTATTTCCTATGGGAATTTCTGTTTGCAGCAGTTTGTCTCGTGATAAGCATCTGCAATTCAATAGAATGTAAATGGCACAAGTAAAAAGCTGTCTTTACAATATTTAACTTGCTCATGGCTTCTACCATGGCCACCAATGCACTCCCCTTTTAACAGACTGCCCACATATATGTGTATGTATGTTGTAGGAGTCCTTTTCTTTTAGAATAATTACACTATTAAGGCTGCTGTAATTAGATTGAATTATAGGTTGCCTTACAAAGAGTGGTGAGCTCCTGGCTACATACTTGTTCTTTTTTTTTTTTCCTTTCTTTTTTCATCCCTGAAGACAGCACTGCCTGCTGTAAGTGTTTCGTGCTGAGAATTTACTCTGTGGATTTGAAAGGAAGCAGGAAGTGCAAAGTGAATTTCATTACATTTCATGCTTCATTTTAAAGATTAATACATGTTAGAATTAATACATGTTAGAATTAAGAATTTCAAAACTGAGTTCCAAACTATTATTCCTAAGTGTTTAGGAATATTTGTTCCACCTAAAGAAATCTCTCTCTCACAAATATATACATGCAGTCAGTAGAACCACATCATGTGAGGGGAAAGTATTCATACCCATTTTTCAATGTTGGCAAGTGTGATAGCAGAATTAATCTCTGGAATATTATTGCTCTGCAGAAAAAAATATGCAGACTGTATTTTTTTTAATCATTCTACTGGAACATAATGCTTGATACTTCCAAGATCTTTCAGGTGGGACCCACGGCACACTTTGTGCACATGTTTTTATGAGGGCTCTTGGATGTGTGGGAGTAATTTGTTGCTCTGTCATCAAGACTTGTTTGGCTTGCTGGAGATGTAGGCGTAGCCCCAGAGTCAGTGGAATCGAGCAATCGTTCCTCCAGCACTCTAAAAGAATTATGATGGAGAGAGAAACACAGGTCCAGCCTTTTTAATTCTCTTTAACTATAAAAGCTCTCAATTATATATCCGAGGTGCTGCGTTTTACCCCTCCAGTTCCTAAGCAACAGCTATTTTCAGATCTGGTGTTGTCTACCTACTTCAGGCTTCTTTCTGGGAGGTAGCTCGTCACTGGAAGCCAGGCTGTTCACTGCCTCAGCCTTTTGTTGTGGCACTGCAAGGACACAGATGCTTTAGAGGAACAGGACAAGCTGGGGTCTAACCTTTGCAGCTGACCAAATCTTGTGTGCAAGATTTCTGCCGTCTACGATGAAGAACAGGAGCCAGAAATAAGGTTCTTGCCACTGGTTTGGGACAGAAGCCTTTTTCTCAAGTCTGGAAAAGCCTCTAGAGCAGATTCAGAATCATGAGCCGGAAATCTCTGTACCTGCTGAAGCGTAGGTGGGAGTCGATTCCCGCTGCTGACCAGGTACTGTGCTCTGGGATCTGGTGTGTCTTAGTGTGCCCTCAGTGCCACTGTAAAGAGACTTGGAGTGATTTAATGGGGATGTAGGGGCTCTCTGGATACAGTGAGAGCCAGCTGCTGGTTATTTGTCGTTTCCAAGATGAATGCTGCAGAATGTTGGTAAAGCTGATTTCGCAAGAGCGTGTGCTTGTGAATGTGGAGATGCCATGGCAGCCTCCTAATGCAGATGTATTTAACCAATAAAGTCTCCCTGTCTCAAAAAGGAGACTTTTCTAAAGGCTTTCAACTGAGTGGCTATGGAAAATTGTAGTCTACTGTGGATGAGTGCATCATGACTTCTTTGTATTTCATATCTTACATATATGTGTGTGTGTGTATGAAGGCACCGAGGCATTGGCAGAACCTCAGGGTTTCCAGAGTCGTCTTGGCTGATGTGTCACCCCAAGTGTGTTAACCAAGTAAAGCAGATGTGAACAGAACATCTGTAAACATCTGCTGGGAAAAGCAAATCCTGTCCCCAGAAGCAGGACTAAGATGTGGTGAATGGCAGTGTGATCAGTATATTTCCTCCTTCTTGCTCCAGGCACTCCAAGATTCTCTGATTTTTTTCAATTTTATTATTTTTTTCCCAATACCTTGCTTGGGATGTGTAGATAATAAAAGAAATGATTACAGAAAGGATATTGATGAGCTAACAGCTCTATTCTCTTCTCAATCATAATTCCATCTCACTTTTCCATTTATAAAACAGTTGACTGTGAATGGTAGTCTTTATCCATAGGAAAGAGATGATAATTTGATAGGAAGAAGGATGGACAACAGAAATGCATCTCAGTTTTTGAAAAGCATCTTCCTGTGTATTTTTACTAAGAGGGAGAAGGGCAAGGCAGATTACATACTACATTTTATGGAGCTGTAGATTTTAAAGATAAATCATACCACTTGGAACTTTTAGAGATCTCAGAGATATTAATTGTCAAAAAAAAAAAAAACCAACATGCCGTCACATTATTATTCACTATAAAATAGTGTTGATTAATACAATTTTATTGTACTGAAGGGAATTTAGTTGATCCAGATAAGTCCAGCATTGTTAAATTTCCTAGAGAAAAAGGATAAAGAAATTCTCTGTTAGGAAGTGAATCATATGTCTTCTTGTTTCTGTTAAGAAGATGTAGAGACACTAATGTTAGTTCAAAGGAAAGCTGGTTTTCAGCCTTACTTTTCCAGCATTTCCTTTGAATCACTCTAACCCTAATATTGCATTGCATTGTACATCATATTGTAACACAGTGTGTGGGGAAAAATAAGCATTCCTCACCTAGGTGTGAGGTGTGTTTGGCTGCCCTGAGCTGTGTATCAGTTCCACCATCAGTCTTTCATGCCCTCTGGAGGCTTTTAAAAGAGGAAAGGAAATTTCCCTGACCCATCCATCACTCTGGGAGAGTGAGACTCAGAAAGTGATGCACATAAATGTAGTTAACTTGAGCATAGTGTGAGTCTGTCAGGACTGACTGAAGGAAAATGCAGTTTCTGTGCAAGATGACAACCCCAAAGAAGCAACTTCCTGAGGGTTTTAGTCTGATCCTGTTAACAAATTATTGAATAAAAATAATACCCCTGCCTTTCAGTACAAATTCATTCTTTTAGTCCTTAAAGGGATACAGGTGCTTACTGTGTTCTAGGCTGACCTTGACAAAATGTCTGCATTTTGACAGGTGAGTAGTAACATTGTAGGTTACTTCTCTACTCAGAGTAGATAAAAGATATTTGTGTTAACAAATAGCAAAACTTCTCCAAATATGCTTATTGCCACCTAAAATGAAAACAAACAAAAAAAAACAAACAAAAAACTAAGGGAAGGAAACAAAAGCAAACTGTGAAAGTGGCATATTTGGCTTGATCTTGTTCCTAGTGTAAAACAGTGTAGCAGGTCTGACTTTTAGAGCTCCTGGAAAGTGGGAGCTTTAAAGTGCACATTGAAGTTTGATATTCTATTTGAACATACTTTATGGGTTTTTTTAAGTCCTAAAGTGTTCTTTATTCCTCATCTTGCATACTCTGCATGAAATAAAATGACACCCAAAACTGTTAAGGCAAGGGTGAGCAGCCTGAGAAGTAAGGGTAGAGAAAAAACAAGAGTAGTTATGATATCTATAGACAATATAGTTGGAGGTTGTTGGTTTGGGGTTTTTTTTGGCTAGGTTGTTATATCATTTTATTTCTGATCTTTTGAGCATTGTTTATGCTCTCAGACACTACATCACAGAGGTCTCCATGGTTTCCAGGCTCTGGTATGACAAAGGAATTTTCCGCTCATTGTTTTGTATTTTATGTGTGTGGAAGGGTGAGGAAAGTAGATTTAACTGTGAACCCTGAATTAAATCTTTTTGGGTATGGTTGATGAAAAATGTCTGATCTACCTGTTCATTTTTATATGTGGAAGATATATCTTATCCTCTGTGTGTTTTGCATGGGTAAATTTAAGCTAAATAGTTACAAATTAAACACCATATATTGACCTCTATTTAACAAACTGTAATATTTCTTAGTTCTTGAATCTTGAATGCTTTTGTCAATAATTTCAGAAGAACTTACTTTTATATAACTAAGTGAATGCTTTTCTTTCCTGTCCATCCAGCTGTTCAGATTGCTTGAAAGCCCTCCCTGAAGTTTCAGTAAAAGTCTGGGGGGTAATTCTCTGTTGGTTTTATTTGTTCTGTGTGCCTGAGGATCTTGTTTCTTGGACTTATCCTAATTTTTTATTCCTGAGAACTGAAACTGAGAATGCTTTCACTGCATGGATATGGATTTAAAATATTGTGGTAACCAGAGGAGCCAGAGGTGTTAAATATTTGCCATAATGCTCTTGAGTATTTCCATCTACCCGAAATTTCCTGTGAATTTCATGAGCTCTTATGCCTTTGAGCATAAGTTAGTTTTGATACTGGTCTTAAGACAGGAAAAATCTTCCCACATTATCCCATGATGGAAACTACTGATTGTTTCATTGATGACATTGATGAACTTATAAAACACAAATTAGATTTCCACAAGGATGTAAGAAGAACATGACCAATAGTTGCTATAGGGATTTCTATACACATAGCTGTGGATAGTTGCAAGGAATGTACTATGCAGTTCAGTAAAAGCATTTTTTTTTAGGCAGGAATTCATGCTTACAGCAGTGGTAATGCCTTCTGTAGCACTAAGTCAGTACCAAGTACAGTTTAGATTGGGATGGATTCGTGTAAAGCCCATGAAGTGATGCTTCCCTTACCTGGCAGTGATTTGCAGCACAGCTGTGCCTAAGGCAGTCTGCATGCACAGGGCAAAATCCTCTTCCTTACCATGGATGTGGTAGATGGGACAAACTTCCACAGTCTGCAACCCATGCAGGGTGCTAAGCAGCAAATAAACTGATCCTGACTGAGTCATAGCTGTGAAATGACAAACCAAGGGATTTTCTGAGTTTCATATAACATTACATCATGCAGCCACCATGTTCACTGTGTGTTCATGTATAAAGCAGAGTCCTGCTGGGACACATTGTCAGTGATCCTTGTATCTAACTAAATCCCTTCTACTTTACCTGAAAACACTTTGCAAAAACAAAACAAAACAAAAAAAGGTTTCCTGTTGAGAATGTTTTTGTGGGTCTTCACAGTTATTCATTGCTAATAAAACCTCACATTATCCTTTCATTCAGCAGACAAGCTTTCAAAGCTTTAGTGGCAGAGCAGAGATTTGCAGGGTTTGGGATGTTATGAGAAAGAGGCCTCATGGGAGAGCTGTGGGTTGGTTGGAATATCAAGCTGGGGCTGAGGGGGGAGAGTTGCTTTTGCACAGCAGAAAAGGTGCAGAAAGCTGAGTCTGGGATTAAGAAATTATCTAGGAAATACTTCCTTGCTTTCTAATGCAGCAGATCAGCGATGCAGAGCAGAAAGCTATCTCAAAGAAATAATCTGCCTCAAATTTGTTCTTGCTTCTCTTAGAATGAGGAGCTGAGCCACAGGCACTATCTGGGACAATTTATTTTTGTCCTGCAGGCTTTCTACCCTGCTACTCTGGGGTAAAACAATATCTGTCATATTAGCAGTTGTGACCCAGATGATGTGGGCAAACTGCCTGCAACACTTCACATCTCCATGGATGTGGAATCCATCACTCCTAGGATGGAGAAAAACCTTTTAAATGTTGTCAGCCACTCTGTGAATCCTCTTTGCTCTCAAATTCTCTATCTCAAAATGACTGGCTGGGGCACAGGAGTGGATTTGGAAGCTCAGTAATGGCTTTCACTCTGTCCTGTCGCTATTTTTCATAACTAAGCAGGAGCTCAACACTGATTTCCAGAAATGTTGCAGTTCTTCTTCAAAACTCTTCTCCACTATTATTCCTCCCAGGTTTGTGGGGCAAGTCCTGGTGCTAGTCAGGCAGTCCAGTTGTGTGACAGAGAAGCTTGCTGACAGTACTCAAACTGTATTTTACTTTATTCAGTGAGCAGGTTCCAGTTGAGAAAGGTTGCCATTTGTAGGATCATTGCTGTGCTGCAGATCAGTGCAGTTTAGAAAAGGAATGAGTACTGAAAAGCAAACAGGAGTGGGAAATCATTCCCTGGTGAAATGACTCCTTGAAGAAGCAGCGTGGTAGGAGTAGAAGTTTGGCACAGGGCCATTTGTCTTGGTATTTTGAAAAGTGGAGATAGTGGCAAAAGCTGATAATTTGTTGGTTTTTGTTGTTGTTGTTGTTTTGTTTCCCTTAGGCTGGGGATTGCATGTCCACTGGTGTGGTGAAGACACAGATTGCCTATGGCAATTGCATTGAGAAGATGGGATTGTGAACTGTCATCATTTGGAGCAGAGATGGATTTTTTTCCATCTGGAGTGATCAGACTCCTGAAACACTCCTTAATCTTTCTGGCAGTTTTCATGATTTAATTTTCAGCAGTTTCCATGATTTTGTTAACTCATTTGTTTGTTTTCAGAACCCTGGTTTTTATACAGTGTGATTTTCTGACTGAAGCTTATATTTCTCAGTTGCCTTTTATAAATTTAGAGTCTTTAAGGTCTTCAGGTTAAGAGAATTTGTTCATATGCTTTTTGGGGGTTTAGGGGTTTTTTTGTTGCTTTGGGGATTGGTTTGGGTTTGTGGGGGGTTTTGTTTGTTTGCTTTGGGGTTTTTTTGGTTTTTGTTTTATAATTGCAAGCTTAGGAAAAATTTGTTTGATGGATTTAATGGGATTTGAAATTTGTTGGCATCTGGTGGTTAAAGTTGCTGACTACCTTTAAGACCCAAAAATTTACAGACTTTCAGAGAGTTTAATCCCCTGAAATTCAAGTCCTCTGCTTTAACACAAGCTAGAATTCTCTGCAGGTTTTCAGATTGCAAATTCTCTGAGTTGCCAAAATACAGGCATCCATATGCCAGTCTCTGAAACAAAAGAATGTTCTGAAACCCGAGTTTCAGTTGGGAAACCTCCCCAAAAGAGGAGAGTAGTTAACAATGAGTGAAACAGTGTCCTTTAGTGTCCTGGAAATGGCTATGCTGGATAAAATTTTCCAAATACAGGCTAGCTGTTGCAAGGGGAGATGTCAGAGCAAAAGTTCACAGTTTTTAAAAAGTTTTAAACAACTGAAAACAGGTTCTTAGGAAGGGAGCAGAGAGTCATGCCACAAGGTGTTCTTTTAATTTCCAACACCTTAAATTTCACTTACTGCATATGTGCATCCCTGTATTTGTCACCTGCCCAAGCACATTGTTTTTTACACAACCATTGCAGAATTTTAGCTTCCTCCATGCAGAGATGAACCCAATTATGGAATGAATGTAATTGATGTAATTAATTTTTTACTGAGCTGGGCTTATTCCTAGTCTTCAGCCAGTGTGCTTCCACTGACATGTTAATAGAAGCATTGCTGGGGAATGTGGGCTGCCCTTACCTTCCTTACTGAGTTTCCTCAATGCCACTGTTGTTGGAAGATGTGCTTATTATTGAGGGCAAAATGAACTGGATGATTTCACTCTATAATGGAAACTTCATTTTAAAAGCATTTTTATAAATACTTACTTGTTTTGGCTTTTTTTCCCCCCTGAGTTTTGTGTCCATACTGGGGAAGATATGTATGCTTTAACTTTGCTCTCTGGGGTAGTTTTAAAGAAAAAGTAAGTGAAAGTATTTCCTGTTGTTCCTTCCCTACAAGAACACATGCTGAATTCTCTAGTAGCTCATTTTATGAGTTTCCCAGTGGAGAAGCTCACAGCTGATCAGCTCTGCTCTCAACAGCAGATGTTCTTTTTCTTGACTCAGTAGTAAGCTATAATTTTGTTCTATGTCTGATGGATCAGTGTTCAAAATTTTAAAATGAGTTATTGGAGCAGCCTCCTGAGATTTTTGAATAAGCTAGAGCTGGAGTAAATCTTAAAGTCAAGTCATAAAAAAGAAAATTTCATGTCAGGTTGGATTTTAGAGATCAAAGATTCATTGTGTAATGGCTCTGTATTGCTTCATTTTCAATTCCTGAATACCTTGAATGCTACAAGAGCAGTATGAATTCTTACAGTCCATAAAGGAAGGCTGGAGATTTTAAGGGGTTGAATCTGGAGTTCATAATTATTAGGTTGCTAGTCTTTATGCAGGACAAGGAAAGCTACTAGAAGAGAGATAGAGGCATCAATTACTGAACTGCAAAAAAAGTAAAAAAACCCCAACATTTAATATGAGAAAAATATCTTTGTTAATAACCTGGATGATGGACAGGCTTCACCCTGAAGAGATTTGCAGGTGAAGCAGAACCGGGGGAGTGGCTGCTACTGTGGGTGGTGGTGCTGCCATTCAGAGGGACAGGCTGGAGAAGGGGTCCAACAGGAACAGTACTAAGCTCAACACAAGGGGAGAAATTCCTCCTACACCTCAGGAGACACAACTGCAGGCACCAGTACAGACAAGGGACTGACTTGGCACAAAAGCACCTTGGGGATCCTGGTGGACACTGAGTGTGAGCCAGCAGCGTGTCCTTATGGCAGAGAAAGCCACAGCTTGATGCTGGGCTGCCCTGGGAATTGCCAGCAGGCTGAGGGAGATGATCCTTTGGTTCAGCTCAGCACCTGTGAGACACATCTGGAGTGCTGGGTACAGGTCTGTGCTCTGCACAAAAACAGAGATACAGAAATAGTTGTGTCTGAAACAGGACCACAGATGTGATTAAGGGCCTGGAGCATCTGTCCTGTGAGGAGAGGCTGAGAGTTGGGGCTTGTAAAGAGAAGGCTCAGGAGGATCTCATGAATATGTATATAAATACCTGATGTGAGAGTGAAGAAGATGGAGCCAGACTCTTTTCAGGGGGGCCACTGGATGAGAGCCAATGGGTACAAGCTAAGATACAGGAATTCCTGTTTGAAAACAGGAAGGAACTTGTTTAATCTGAAGGTGACCAAGTGCTGGAATGGGTTATGGAGTCTTCATCCTTGGAGATATTCTTTGTTTTCCCCCTGCAACTCCCCCCACAAACACACAAAATTCATGAGGAGGGACAAAAAGCTGTAGATGGAAAAAAGAAGGAAAAAATCTTTCCAAACAGAGCTGGAACTATATCAAAACCCAGCTAGCAAAGTAATGATTTAAAACATGTAATGCCTTTTCAAACTACATGGATAGTATTTTGGTAGAAATCCAAATAACCTTTCTGTTTCCAATAACTTTGCTTCTGAAGAACAAGAGCTCTCTTCTCAAAAAATGAGGAAAATATCATTGTTAATACTGTTTATTCTGATATCTGAGAAAAAAAATTAGAGATGTTCTGTCACATACAGTTTTGAAAGTTCATATGCTGTTCTCACACACATGCCCTCAGCTTCAGAGCAAACCCCACACATACAGCATTTTCAGTTTTCACATCCAGGATAGGGAGACCTGAATCTAAAAAGTTACATGACAGATATGAACAGAAATGTGGAATGGCAATAAGCTTTTGTGTCATATTACTGTAGACCAATTTGTATAGGTGTCTAAAAATAATAACTCTGTGCATATTGATATTGTGCTTTAGGACTCCTGGAGGGTTTTATGTGCTTGCTTCTTTTAAATTAACAGTTGGAGTTGAGTGAACAATTTGCAAATAATTATTTTAAATGAAGTTCTTCATTAAAATGCAGAATAGGAGGGGGGCTTAGCTGACAAGAGAAGCTGCAGTACTGCTTTCTATTCCTTACAACTCTGTGGGATGTGCAAGTGATGAACAGCTGAAATCAATGATTAGAATCTTCAAGGATCAACGTTGCCTTTGAGACAGTTGTGTCTCAGAATGGTGATTTTGCTGGGATTAAAATGTGGTTGCATTTTCATCACAGAATCATCCCCTGGACAAATTCACCCTGTAGATTTTGACTCGTTTCCATCCAGATAGGACTTGTTAAAATGCACAATTGTACATGTGGCTCCTTTGTGTAGCTGCCATCTCCTGTCTTGATATGGGAAATCCCGTTGACTTTGGGGCTGCACAGATAATACCTTTCTTTCAAGATTCTGATGCTCTTACTTCACACCCCCATCCCCCCCCCCCAACACTGAGTCTTAAAGTTGGGAAGAAGAAAGTGGAAAAGTTATGCAACTGGGCACAGCATTCCTGAGATGCTCAAGGTGCTATTTTTGTTGCTACAGGCATTTGAAAAAATGTACTTCCAATATTTTGTTTTGGAATTACTGCCGGAGTTCTGAAGTCCAGGAATTTTTAGCAAGTCCTCACCATAGGAGCAGAAAGAAACAAATCCAAGATATTTTAATATGGCACACATACTTCTGTTGTTGCCAAAGGGAAGTGCTCTACTTAAATGTCAAGACAATGTTAGCAACAACTGACCCAAGAGAAATGAGCTGGAGATCCCAGTCCAGTTTCTAATGGTCAAGTGTCTTTCACTGAAAATTCTACCTCAGTTTTTCAAGTGCTTGGGGGGTGTTTATGGATGTAGACTCTGCACTCTGCTTGTTTCCTCAAGTCAGGCTTTTCAGAGTCCTTGTAGGACTAGCAGGGTGGATGAACCTTACTTGCTCAGCCTTGTCTTCTGTGTGCTCCAGGAGGAACCACTTGAGGTGGCAGTCCCATAAAAGCACAGAATAATTTCTGGGTCAGCCTTTTCTTCCGGTGGTATTTCAAGTGCACCTCCTATTTCTCTTTAATTAGAAACTGGTGTCTCTTGATGTCAACTGCCTTTACCAGGAAAATGATTAGGCAGTACTATTTTAACTGATGTGATTCTTCCCATCATCTCATTTCATCTCATCTGGAGAAATGGTTTCTGTGTTTCTCTCACTTGCCTGATCACCCCTCCTGCTATGAAGCCAGCTACTTAGAATCTGTCCCATTCATATTCCCTGCCATGTTGGGGCAACATGTCAAAAGACTTTTTTGACCATTGCCATGAAATTTAAATTTAACTTAGCCCTGCCTGTAAGTTTCTCACACTGCCATAAAATTTTCTATGTGTGTTGATCATGGGTCTGGTTTAGAAGCAATTTTTTCAGCTCAGTCATATGGCTTACTTTTCCAGATATTACTTCAGAGTCCCCAGCTTGACTGCTTGCTTCATGAACTTCAGTTGTAATAGCTGCCTAGTCCTTTATGGATATTGCTGGGTTCTCTATCCAGACTGGAATTCCACACATGTTTTCAGCTGGCCAGAGTGCATATCAGCATTTAGTAACTGATCTTCATCTCCACATTTGATAATATTTCTTCTGTATTAGGGCCTGTGTCCCCTTTGTTTTTCTTAAGAAAATTTAAAATGCCTCTTTATTTTTCAATAATCAGAAAATATAGCGCCTTTAGACCTATTCTTCCTCTGAATTTCTTTCTAGATTCCTTTCAGGCCTCCTTGTTCCATCTGGCTCTATGTAGGCCCTCAAATCCAAGCAAAGTTGCTTTAGCTTTGCCAACCTTTTTTCTTTCACAACATTTCGGATACGGAATTTCTCCCGTCCACAAAATGTGGTCCAGGTTCTTGGTATTACACCTTAATCCCTGCAACATCCATTGCTTTGATATTTTAAGAAAATGCCCTTTTCAGATCAGGAAAAATACTTCCTATTTTTTCATTATTCATGTCCATCTGTTAATACTTGTAACAATTTGATATGCTCTCATTAGAGCTTATATATATCTTTCATTTTTTGTCCTGTATCTAAACTCAACCCTTTCAGTGTGCCATTTAACAGTATCATAACCTAGCAATTCTCTCCAAACCAGCAAAATAAAACAAAATATGTGTCTCTGAAACTTATTTATAATTCATTTTGTTGCTGATGAGCTTCAGTATGTGTCGTGGGGTTTTTTCTATTTGGAATATTTTTTCAGTTTTGTTGCCATTACATTTTATAAGTCAATACAGCCTTTATAATACTACAAAGCCTGTTGTCTTACTTTAAAATTAATGAGAATTTACAAACCAAAAGTTGGCCCTCATAGTACTATAACTTCTTTATTACTATTTTTTGCTTAGGTTACAGAAAATGCAGTATTTGAGTTTATGAGCAAGGATACTTCCAGGGCTCCCTTCTGCTAGCAAGACAGCACTATGTAATCCTTTCATAAATTTAATCCAAGCTTTATCTTACTGTTACTTCACTTCCCCTCCTCCCCTTTTCCCCCAACTCTCCTCTAGTGGTAAGGAACAGTCTGGTAATTTCCTGCTTATATTTATTTCCACCCCATTTGTAACAGTCCAGCATTATCCTGTAGCATAAACAAGCCTGCTCTGTAGGGTATTTTAAAGAGCAGTCATATCCCCTCACAGCCATCAGTCTGCTACATTTTCTAGTCTGCCCACAGGTTATTTTCTTCCTTCGTCTAAAGGCTCCTTCCTGCATTTATTGCAGTTTTGTAGAATTCAACTTTCTGCATAAATTGAATATAAATTAGAGTCTGTCTAGGTATCTGATTAAAGGAAAGGCAACAAATCAAGTTTAAAGCTTATTTTTAATCCTCTTGTAAAGTAGAAGCCATCTAGATTTGTAGAACACAGAGATCTGTTAGGTTGGAAAATACCTCTAAATTCATCAAACCCAACTGTTAACCTGGCACTGCTTGGTCCAAAACTCCCCACTGCCACATACAGGGCTACCCTACTGCCTCTCCTTCTTTGCCTGGCCCTTCCAAGGGGTTTTCCTGCTGCACCACAGCTTCCAGCCCCTCCCATTCACTGCCCTCGCCTTGTGCAGTGGGGTTAGGTGCACTTGAGCTATTGTTCCCACCATCTTTGGCAGGGAAGAAACCTCAGTTCCTGTGTGACTCTCCTCAGGCACTCCTGTGATTTCCCACACTTCGATAACCTGTGTGTCTCTGCTGCTGCATGGATCTCCACCCCCTACCTCTATGATCTGCAGATGGAAGGACCTCACTAGCACACCATCCCTCAAATTTTGGTGTGCTATCTGCAGTCTTACCTCTAGGGAGTTTGGTTTTATCTCCTTCCCCATTCAAATCTAGTTTAAAGCTCCTTCAGTGATCTCTGCTAACTCTTTGCAAAGATCCTTTTTCCTCTCTGAGATTTTCTCTGTCTCTCACCAGCAGATCTGCTGCTGTGTAAATGAAGTCATGATCAAAACCCCCAAATCCTGCCAGTGCCACCAGGCTCAGGGCCAGGTATTGATCTGCTGGCTCTTCCTGTTCCTTCCCTCTTCATTCCCCACAACTGGAATGCTGCAGAAGAACACTGCTTGTGCTCCTCATCCCATAACCAGTTGTCTCAAGCCCCTGAACTCACTGCTGATTGCCCTCAGCCTTCTTGTTCCAGCTTCATCCCTGCCTGCCTGGAAGAATACTGGCAGATGAGCATCAGAGGGCTGTACCAGGGCATGAAGCTTTCACTTCAACCTTTAACCTGGACACCAGAGAGGCAGCAGACTTCTCAAAGAAGTGGGTCTGCTCTGCATATTGGACCTTCTGTTCCCTTCTCCTATGACAGTAACACATCTTATTCTTTGTGGAAGCAATTTTGACAAAGGGTGTGGGCCACCTTTAGCTTTAGTGATGCCTGCAACCTGGATGAGCCACTCTCCTGTTGCACCTGCA
Organism: Anthoscopus minutus; assembly: GCA_013399455.1. NCBI lineage: Eukaryota > Metazoa > Chordata > Aves > Passeriformes > Paridae > Anthoscopus > Anthoscopus minutus. The sequence goes on along the minus strand of VWYI01025265.1, from coordinate 173,413 downwards.
TCAGTGCCTGCTGCTTGGTCATTCACTGATTAGTGAACATGATGCTGACCATCTGAAATGGAGAATCTTTGAGTTTGGGCTGGTTCTCGTTGCTAGTGTCCAGGAATATTTAGCTTCTGTACTGAATTCTGTTTCCTAAGACTGACCTGGTCTTGGAGAAACTCAAAAACTGATCCCTGCATACTGACATATCCTGCCAGTGGATTCCCCAGAATTTTTGTCACTTATTTCCTCAGTGGCAACAGCAGCCAGACTAATATCTGAGGCAGGTGACAGAAATGCCACAACTGTGGAAAAGCAGCCTGTGTGATAGCAGTGGGGAAGAGCACAAGGGGACTCTCACCCTGAGTCTGTCTCTGCTGTCTGGAGAGCTGTAGTGATAGGAGTGCATGTCATTCAGCTGCACAGAGGTGACATTCTTGAGGGTTTAATCATAGAAATGTGCAGTCTGGACTGGCAGGTTAACCTACTGTGTGTGGTGTGTTTGATGAACAAAGAGCAAGGCAGAGGTTGAGCAAAATATATTTAGTGAACACTTTGCATTGTGTATGGATGGTGAAAAACTATAGCATTCTTGGAAAAAGCCAGAGCAAGAATTCTTAAATTAGGTTTAAAATGCTCTCTGTATATGTTCTATATAGAATATATATAGTGATGGTATGTACATATATAGATCCTAACTAGCAAATAAAAGTGGAGTATAAAGATGGCAAAACTGCAAAAGACAGAGGGATTGTGCTTATTACTATATTTGTGCTTTATGATTTAACTTAGAGAAAAAGGGAGGAGGAAGAATTCCCGTTTTAGAGAATAAGAACTGAGTTTTCATGACCTTTTTCCCTCCTGAAGTTTAATTTAGCTATTTGGAAAAGTAGTTGAAGAAAAAGACAGGAGGAATATTCCATCTTGCACAAACATGGACAGAAAACAGAAGCCTCCTCCAGGCAAATAGTCTCAAGAGATGGAATAAATTGCCAGTCATCCATCTCTCTTTCCTGGATTACCTGATGTATTGAAGCAGTTAAAGAGGAATCTACTGCTTAAATGCAATCAATAATTTGCTTTTATTGCTTTATTTCTCTTATTACAACTTTGAGGTCATGGTGGTAGTCAGGAGCTTACCCTGACACTTTGCTGAGATGTGTTTTCTTTTCAAAATCTAGTGTTTAAAAGGAGGGCAAGGAACACTTTCAAGTGTCAGCTGAAGGGCAGAAATGATGACTGAAGTCCAGTAATTGTAATGCCCAAAACAAATTATGAACCTGCATTAGGAAGTGTTTCCCATCAAACTGTGTTTGCTGATTTAAGAGCTGCTGATGTTGGACACAAAGTCCTCCTTCTGGCAGAGATTCTCCAAGGCATTTGTGGCAGAGGCTCAGCAAGAGAGTGACAGCATTTGAGGCTTCTGATGTGGAATGACTTAAGATTGTGACAGCCCATAACTTGCACTTTAAGTATCTAGGAAAGGGATGAGGTCTCACATCCTTTCTCAGATGCAAAGGTTTTCACATACTGTGGAAAAAATCCAGCAGCTGGGTGCAGCTTCTTTTTGTTTTTTTTTTTTTTTCTCTTCTCTCAAGATGGAGTTTCTTCAGATTTGCATTTTTTTCTGAGTAATGTTTAAATAATATATTTTTCATAGGTATATGGACAGACTGTGTGGGGAGGTGGGAGGGAAGTGGGTGTCTGCTGCATTTAAAAAGCTGCCTTATGTAATGCAAAAGAAAAAAAATTGAAACATGAAGAAATGTGTCATGTCTTTGTTACAAAAACTTTCTCTGTTGTTATTTGGATCTGATGTATTGGGAAAATGTGCTCTGGAGAACAAACTAGAGGTTTGGTGCATGTGCTGGGCTGCTTTGTTTCCAGGACTGGTCTTGGAGAAAGCAGAAGCAGCATCATTGCAAAGCCTGTATTCTCAGCTTTGGAAATTACTTCCTGACCATGAAACATGTCTGCATTGTTGGATTTTGAAAACAGTTCTTTTTTTTTTTTTGCTCTGTCCCTGATAATCAGTCTTGTGGAGAAGTGCATACAGGTCTGAAGCTCCAGCTCTTCTGGCTCTTCAGCAAGCTCCAGGACTTCTTTCCAAGTGTGAGGAGTTTTCAGAGGAGTAATGATTTCTTGGATTTTTTACTTTAAGTGATTTATTTTCTGTTGATTGACTAATTTTATTATCTTTTAAAAGGAAAGGCAGAAAGTATAAATCCTATAAAAGAGCAACTGTTCCCTTTTGGAGCACAAAGTACTGGCGAAGGAGATCAGCCAGGCAGTGCTCCTAGCATAAATGACATCATGTCGGTTCCAATTACAGCTTAACTTAAATGGGTTGCTCTACAGGCAAAAATCTAATTCAGCCTAATTACTCAGTAATTTATGTTTCACATCCTACATACACCCTGATTCCCTAATCCCTGTCACTGCTGTAAATCCACTAAGAGCTGGGACAACAGAGGAGGTAACCACTGACCTCACATTGGAACCTTTGCTTCTGAGGTCATACCAAGCATTACCCCTCATGAAAACTGATGGTCATGTAAAGTTTGGCCAGAGTTAAAGCATTTTTGGCTTTTATTTTGCTGTCAGCTTTGGCTGAGAGTGGCCAAGAAGTTTCAGCTGTTTTGGGAGAAGGTACCTGGGGGGTGGCAGGAAGAGGGGTACAACATGTTTCATTTTATTTTGCAAAAATACTGCCAGTGCATAAACAGGGAAGGAGATATGCCAGATATTTTGTATTTATTATTCTAAGTAACTGGTATTTCCAGCCAAGAATACTTATTTGGCACGTGAGCCCATCTGGGCGGTTTTTTTAGCTGCTGTGTGTTGTAGTTTGACATAAGTGGTCACATACAATACTTCCAAGGGTGCTCATTAATTGTGGATTAGCACATATTTATAATTATTGTCTTAATTACTTCCTTGATTGAATGTACAATGAATTACATAGATGGTAGCATTCATGTAAAATACATGGATTAAAGAAAAGGATCGTAGGATCTTTGGGAAGAAGTTTTGCATTTCCCAGCAGGAGGACAACTGAAAGAACAAATTTCTCTTTGATTCAGGCACATCATTACTTGCTACTGCAGTCAGTACAAATTTCCTGTGACATTCCCACTGAAATTAGATCACCTTCCCTCCCTCTGTTTTCTGATGAAATTAGTAAAATTACGTTATATTGAAAAGAACAAAAGGAGCATGTGACCACAGCAAAGAGGCAAAACCGATTTCAAAGCAGCTTAAATGCTGCTTAAATACTGCTGGACCTCCAGAGGAGCCCAGTATTGGATACAGTCTAAGTCTTCTTATCTAAATTATTTTGTTAGAAATAGGAGCAAAATATTTTTAAACTGCTTTCAGAGAGTTGTGATCTGAGAGAGGTTCTGAATTCTTAGACATACACTTCTGTTGTGGGGTGTGCTGGTTTTTGGGGGAGGTAGCAGAGGGCATTGGAAAGGTTTCCTGCATAGAATAGAAGCAGTATAGAAGAATCCATTCCTCTGCCTCAGTTTTAGCCTCTTCCACTTCTGATATGCTTAGCCTACAAATGACAGTGACTAGTCACTACTTGAGTTTTGAGGTATGAGTTTATGGGGTTTTAGGGTTATTTTTTTATTAAAGAACTCCAAACAGTGTAAAGTTTTACAGTGAATGCAACTAAAGAACATAGGCGGAGGGTGCAAAACAAATGTTTTTGAATTGAGCTGGCACACTCTTAATTTAAAGATTAAAGGGTTCTTCTCATGTGGCATTGTTGGTTCCTTCCTGACGTACCAAACTCAGCCTGTTGTGAGAAGTAATGATTTTGACAGTACACTTGTGCAGACCCAAGCAAATTAGCTTTGGCATTGGGAGCAGTTCAGCCAATACTGAATTAGACAATAACATATCCAGTTTCTCAGCTCACCTGGCTTGTCTGCTTCCAGCAATGAAGAGATCTTTCCTGGTTAGCTTTGTTCTCTGTACTTCACCATAAGCATCACCGTTAAGCCATTCAGCATCTGTTTTGTGTCAAGTGTCAGTGGACTTGGATGATCTTTATGTGCTCAGCTATTCACCTGCCTTTTGTGTTTTCATTTCTTCCCCCTTCACATATGAGACACTTGGGAAAGTATTAGCAACACACATGTGAGGAATACATGGGGCATAGTGCACATCGTTCATAGAAGATAGACCAAATATTGTCTCAAAAGCAAACAAAAAACCCATCCCAACACAGCTATATGCAGAAAAGTGCACGGGGCAGGTTCTTCCCTGCTCTCCTGTGGTGTCAGCTGCTCCCTCAGCACCACCTAAATGTGCAGCTCAGGTCACAGGAGTGATGCTTCCTTCAAAAGTGCTCCCAGCCCAGCTCTGCCTTCTCCTTCTGCTTTCTCTTGCATGGATACAAAAAGTCTTCTGAACGAGTGAACCAGATTTAATCCTACCCATAAACTATTACCAACACTGCCTCCATAGCCAGCTGCAGGGTGTTTATCTCGGATGAAGCTGTGGGAGCAGAAAGAAAGCTGCCTTTGATTTACCAGTCTCAGATGACGTAGCAAGGATGTCAGGAAAATCATTGAAAGATCTGCTAACTGACCAGAGTTACTGAGATTTTAGCAAAATCATTGAAAGATCTGCTAACTGACCAGAGTTACTGAGATTTTAGCAAAATCATTGAAAGATCTGCTAACTGACCAGAGTTACTGAGATTTTAGCAAAATCATTGAAAGATCTGCTAACTGACCAGAGTTACTGAGATTTTTAGCAAAGTAGGAATGGAATAATTTTGTTTTGGCACTGCTCCTTTTCCCCTGGTAGATGTGTTATAACCCTTTTTGGAAAGTGCCTGTGTTTTGCATGTCAATGTGCTAATCAAGTTTTAGGTAAAGGGAGACACAAAAGACTTAGTCATTGCTTCAGTACTTTTCTCAAAAAGCTCAGTTCCAGCTGCAAGCACACTTTTGCTTGTTTATAGTTCCCCTTTCTGTAACAGAACTTGTGAAGCGCAAAATCATTTTCCCTGGGATATTTGTGTGGGTTATTTTTTTTTCCCTGCATTATTTCAGTCGGGGGAGAAGTGCCAAAGAGTTTGTGTGCTTGGATGTGTCAGTGACTGAATGCATGTTTAATTCATCCCTTCATTTTCAGACTGGAGATACTGTGGCACCCAGCAGGCATCTCTCAGGTGAATCTGTGCCACTGTCGAAGTACTCTGGTGTTTGTCCCATCTGACTGCATTTCTTTTTGAAGCAACTGTGTAGCTTGGTTATTGGAACATTTAAGCTCTTCCTGCCACCCTCCAAGAAACAAAAATTACAAAAATAACAACAACAAAAATCCACAAAAACAAACAAAAAATCCCAACCAACCCACTCCCCTGCCACACACTGAATTAGAAAGGAGCCAAGTCTAAAAAGGAGATAATGCTGAGAGTGGACAAACTGTTTTGCAGAAGAGATTGAATAGAAATAGAAAAGCAAAATTTTTTTTTTAAAAAAAAGGTATCTCCCTGTCTCTTTTTTTTGCCAGTTCAGGATTCATCTGTGTGGGTTCTCCTGCATCACTCTTCAGTCAGGCAGCAGTGGAAGTCAGCGGTGTTGCTGTCAGATGTCTTCCACCCCCTTCTTATTCTCTTACACTGAGTTTAAATATTTTGAAAGTTAATACAATTAAATTCACACACAGATTTTAACAAGAAACCCAAGTTTGTGGGTTAGAATTAGAATGCCAAGTAACTGAGGTTAAGTTTTTGCATGGTTGTTTATGCCAACAATTTATAAGAGTGGAGGAAATAAACCTTTCTGAGCAGCTTTCCTAACAGAAAGTGTGACTTAAGTCAGCAGAAATGTGCAAATACATAGCTTAGTGCCAAAACTGCCTTACATGAATTGGATTTATTACACACCAGACAGAAAGAAATTCACTCGCTTCAGGCTGCATTCTGTGTTGAGATTTGAGTGGGGGGGGTTGTGTGCAATCTGTGTGAGATAAACTGCTTGGGAAATTGAACTTTGGAAGAAACCCCCCCACCTCCACTCATGACATTTTTTTTTTGCTGTCAGGCTCATGTGATTGCCTGTCTTTAGAGTGTGGGTGAACTTTCTGAACCCTGACATTGCAACTCTGCTCAGTGTCACAGCTACAGTATGTCAAGCTCATAACAAAATAAACCTCCCACCGGAAACATCTTCACTTTGAAGTTCACAAACTTGCTCTAGTCTTGGTTTTAACAGAGCAGTATCATATATCAAATACATTAAAAGTTATTTCAAGCTACTTTCCTGTGATAAAGCACTATGGTCTGGCCACTGCTGTAAGTGCAGATGTATTCATTGCATTCCAGGCTTTGCCAGTGCTTTATTTTATTTATGCCTTGCTCCGTTCTGCTTTATTTTTAATAAGTGTTGGTAAAATCTGTCACATTGCTCCATGCTAAAGACTTCAACAGAGTGGTAAATTTAAAGCTTTTCACAATGATCTATGTGCTAGATTGGATGGCGCAGCAGAGAACTCAGGAGTTAGCAAAAAGGCAGGTTCACAAATGTGAATTAGCTACCCTTTGTCAGAAATAATTTTCTCCTGATGAAAGTGGAGAGTAAAAGCAGTAAATGGCAAAGCTCAGCTGCAAGTCCAGCGTGTTTCTGCATCATCTGACACTGGATGCACTGACAAAACTCTTACTTGCAATGGCCTCATTTGGTGAGGTGCCTGACAGTAGTCACAGTTGCAGTTTGTAGTCTGCACATGGCTTCTTGTGGGTCCTCATCTCCCTTGAAACGCTTTCTGTCTTGTTGTGGTGATATGAAAATGTGGCTAAAGTACATTCTCCTGAAATAATTATAATTGTACACACCTCTGCTTAGGTTCTGAAGGCTGCTGTAAAGGTAGAAAAGGACCCTAGTATGAGAAAAAAATTTGGCAATACCATTATTACTGGTAATAATGAAGTAAACACCTGCTTGATGGAAACCTGTTTCCAATTTTTTCTCTTTTTTGAGAGGGTAGGATCATGCTGTCTCAGTGATCCACAACTTGGCAAGGCTGTTAAGTCTGTCATGTAATCAAATAACCTGTAGTTCTTTCCACTGATGATCCTAGTGCACAGACTTTATCTGGAGCCTTAGTAATTTCTGTTCTTCCCAGGATATTAACACCTCTGCACTTTCAGCCTAGTGGAGATAATTAATTAGCTTGTTTCATAATGGCCTATAAAAATGTAAGTATAGCACCTTCATTGTAAACTTTTGGTTGAGATTCCGACCGTGATAATGTAAAATCTTTGGAACTGCCCTCAGTTGAGGCTACTCAGCCTTCAGAGGAAGCCAGCAAGGGCTCCACAGGACCCTTTCATGCCCTTAGTAAGCACACTGCTCTCAGCTTCATGAGTGGAATAAAAGGGCACCTTGTAAGAGCTTTAGCCCTCAGTGCATGAGGCTGGGATTTCCATATTTTGCCTTCCCTGGCTGGGTCTGCAGTGGCTGCCCAGATTGTGTTAAGGCCACATTCTTTCCACTGCCAGAGGTGTTTACTGCACTATCAGCTGTGAATTGGGAAATGGAGCCCTCAGCAAGGGGCTGGCACACAAACAGGGAGATAGGAATCCTATCAAGTGGCCTGACCACATGCATGTTCTTGGGTTTATTTCCTTTTCTTGATTAACAACTTCATATTTAATTCAGGAGACTGAAATATTTTTAAAAGCCTTTCAGTTTAGCTTAATTTCAGTTTAGAGTAGTCCTTCTGTGCCTGCCTGCTTTGCTAGTTTAGCTTGCTCAGCTCAAGTCTCCAAACTGGAATATGCAAGGATCTCAAGAGGAGAGAGCAGTGAAGGTGCAAGGGACTTCCCTGACCCCTGAGTATTGACTTGGAGTGGAAAGTCCACAAGTAGTTAGGACAGTAGATAAATTGGCCCAAATAAATTTTCAGATGTACCCAGCAGGGGAGAAGATGGCACTGATTAGAGAGAGAAATTACTAGCTTGGAGAGCAGAACAAAGCAACTGGAAAACAGGAAATAGCATTAGGAAATGCTCCCCATGCAAGAACAAACAAATATTTGTACAGGAGAATCTGCAAGTGGCATTGCTTTCCTCCCACACTATGTACAGTTGCCAAAGTGATGGGCTGCCTCTGACTAAGTCACATTTAATGCATGCATAGTGGATGTCAGTGTCTGAATAATCCCCACAAACCTTGAAAATTAGATCAATTTCACAATCCTGAAATTTTGGCTATCTGTACATAATGTGAATGAGAAGCTGAAAGTTCATTAGAGTGGAGCTGGTAAGACTTTCCTAGAACAGTTGGTACAGCCCTCTCCTTTCTCAGCTGAGGAGCTCCAGGGTCTGCAGCAGCTTCAGGAAGTAAAACACACACTTGTCATACAGACATAGGGAGGATAACTTTCTTTGAGTGGGTTATTGGAATGGATGGAGAGGCATCTTGCTGATTTTGAAGATAACAAGGTCCTCAGGATGAGCACTGAGTTGTAGGGGTTGTATTTGTCATGAGTTCATTGAAATATTACCCTGAGACCAGTGAAAGAAGGCACGAAAATTTCTTATTTATTACTGAACATAAGTTTTATTGGAGAGTTCTCTGAGCAGAATTGCTGGGTGGGACTTAGTTGTGAACTCTGAAAATTGTTTATATTTAAAACAGACATGACGTGACACAGACCTGAGAGATGGGAGAAGAATTCAGAAAATCTCTCTCGTCTGTCATGTGTGTAGCTTTAAGTTTATTCTCCTACATCTTCAAGTGGAGGCTTAATACCTATAAAATTATGGAAGGATAGTTTTGTTGTTTATGCATTTTATGAAGTCAATAAATAAACCTTAAGCAGAAGTGATTAAACCTGAAATGGCAGCAGGGAATAGCTCTACCTCTTCTCCATCCTCTGATTCATTCCTAAGTCAGGATTTACGACTAACTCAATTAAATACACACTTTCCACATAATTGCCCATGTGCTAGCAGAAAGTAGTCAGTTGTCAGGGATTTTGTTCATTTCTGGGTTGGCTGCCTGAGAACATAAGGAATTGGGAAGAAACTGTGGAATTACCCATAAATTTTCTTAATTGAATTGAGCATAAGCTTTCAAGCTTAAGATGTGAGCAAGGAAAACTTTCCAGTTTCCAGGCAGAGCTGTCTCCTTGCAGTTATTTACACAGTGCTGCTTTGACTTGCCGTTAAAAAATTATACTGAGGCAGAGATTAGGAATTCAAAGAGCAGTTTTGTAAGAAAAATGCCTTGGTTTCATTCAGTAAGAGGAGATGTGTTAGAGGAGGGAGAGAAGGGGGGGAATGAGCAGGGCAAAGAAAAAGGACTATGACTTCAGGCAGGTTTGACTATTCAGTCAGGGAAACCTTGATCCAGTAGAGCCCCCAGAATGTGCTTTGTTACAACACTTTGGTGAGAGAACTGAGAGCATGTGGCCCTAGATGATAGGTCAGCCTTCTCCCTCCATCCCTCTCTTGTAGCCACCCATCTTATGTGGTTCTAATTCTTTTGAGAAATAGTGTTTGAGGGGATTGTGTTTCTGTCACAAAGCTACTGTAAAATTTCTAATCCCTTGCAACTCATGAGCTCCTTTTTTCAGGGTTTAAATGTGCTTCATGGAGGACACGTCCATCCTTTTAAAGTTTGTGTTAAAGCAGTGCTTTGCTGCCCTTTCCTGTATTTTGATGTGCATTGTTAACTGAGATCAGAAATGAGATCTTTGACAACAGGAAAATGTACTTTAATACAAAAAGATGCCTGCTTCTTTTGCATGCACATGTGTTCACAGTATTAACTCATCACAGATAACTTACATTATTGACTTAAAATATTGGCATCTTTCATGAAAATGCAGCAAATTTTTCTGTGCCACATGGCCACATAATACTTAAGAGCAATATTATGCCTTCTATTAAATATAATTTAAAATTGCTATCTGCATTTTATAATATTATCCCCACAGGATTAGGACATCTTTTGTACATCATCTCTGCTCGTTTCCATCTTGTCATCATGAAATGTTGGTGTGAGTTTTTACTTAAACCAGCAGAGAATTTCTTTCACTCTGTTCCAGACCAGTGTACAAGCAGTGTAGTCAAAGCAGAATGAGTGGCATATCTTCCACACCCTGCAAAGCAGCGGTGGAAGTTTTGTGTCTTTCCCTGCAGTCTGCACTGAGAGATTCGTTCCCCACGGACAAGCTTGCAGCGACCTGACAGTGACAAGGCAAAATAAGAGAGGAGGATGTAGTGCTCATTGTTGGATGCTTGGCAGCAGCCTCTGAACCCGGGGTGCCAGGGCTGCTCAGCAGCATAAAACAGAGGCAAGGGGGTGAATTTTCCTGCACTGCTGGTGCAGAATTCCGGGCTCTGGGCTGAGCGCGCTGCCGCCAGGTTTTCGGTGGCACCAGCCTGAAGCGCACACACACACACACACACGTCGTGAAACTCTGCATTCCTCCCCCTCCCGCCCAAGGCTTTTGCTTTTTTGGGGGAGGTGGTGGTTGTTTTTCTGTGCCTGCTGACGTCAACAAAATTGCCAGATGGCATTTCAATGCTTTGCAAAGAGACAGGAGCCTTTTATTACCGGGGTCACGTGGATCCCATTGATTTGCATTCCCAGAAGTGGTCCAAAGCTTTTGCTCACTGTATAGGCAAAGACTGCTCTGCACCTTCCAGAGGCCCTTCTGTGGGATATTGTTGCCTTGTGAATCCTTTAAGGGATGCAGAGATGAAGCGTTTAACTTCATGTTCACTTGGCTAATGTGGAAATATTGGAAGTCTCTGGACGGTTGTGCTTTGCAGAGGGTTTTGTGTGTTTCTTTTTAAATGACACCGGAATACTGTTGTGAATTTAGGGTAATAAGCAGACTTACAGTTTGGCTCTAAGAGGGTTACTTACAGTTTCTCAGGCCCAGGTGATTCAATAGCTTGTGGAACACACATGCAGGTCCATCACTGTAATAAATATCAGCAGAGGAGAGGAGCTATCAGGGTTTAGATTCTGAAGGTTTCAGGCTCCAGGCTTTAGAGCTGGGCTGTGACATGATCAATGCATTGAAATGGAACAGAGTCCCTTTATACCCCTAAACAGATGACTGGGAGCTCAGTACCAGATGCACAAGATTAAACCAATTTACTTTGCTGTGCCTGAGCCATCCCCACAGCAGCTGAGCAGGGGACATGGCAGTGTTTGAGGCCAGAACAATCTCTTACTGACACAGTAACTCACAGTGCTAGCCCTTGTCTGTCAGCTAGCCCAGAAGAGAGGAAGCTTATGATTAGATTTTCAGTAGACCTTGGAGACGTGAACCTGGCAGAACCTGCAAGGCTCACAGGGGAGCGTGTGAATGTTGGAGAAGGGAAAGCCACACTTCATTTTGGGTAGCATGAAGACTTCTGCATCTTGCAGATTAATTGATGTTTGGAGTAGTTTTTCAGGTTAAAGGGAGAAGAAATGCATTTCTGCCTGAGAATGAAAGGTGGGAGCACCTTTTATTTTTCCTTGAAGCAAACACAGACTACCTTTGTTGGAGCACATGGACTCTGTGGTGATGCAGAAAGGAGGCTAAGTAATCTGGTTTTGACATCTGCATCACAATCTGAAACCAAAGATCCTCTAAACCTGTCTGAGATTACCATAGCCTCCAGAATGAGCAATAATCTGAGCTCACAAACCTGGTTTTAATACATTACTCTTTTATTTTCTATCAGTTTCAGCTTTCAGATGTCCCCCTGTGGTGCCTCCTTGCTTAAGAGTACACTGCAGTGACAAAGATGCGTGTGAGTTCCCAAGGGCCATAAGTCTGGAAAAAAAAAAACCAGGGCAACATAACCCTATGATCTTTCCAAGTGTGAATATTTCATTCCTTAACAAAGTGCTATTGAAAGGCACTTTGAAACACAACATCACAAGGCTTATCACCTGCTTGATAAGCCATGTGTTAATATTGCTTACCCTTGTCTTACCAATTTCCCAGCTGTATGACATGCTCGAAGTTCTGGTGATTTCTCATGGTATTCTGTGTATGTTAAGTATTGCTGCAATTCACATAGTGTTAAGTGGTTACAGAAGAACACACAAATAAATATAGTGAATTATTGGACTCTTCAAATTTGGTGCCATTATATTCTTGAGTAGGAAGTGGAGAAATCATTTTAAACTGGCTCAGAGCAGACTGGGTGATGTTGCAGAGTACGAAGAGTAATGGGCAACTTGACCCTGCTTTCATAACTCCATTCTTCAACTGGGGGAAGAAAGTGTAGAATTTCTTTAGGGCTGGCATCTCAGGGAAAGTTATTGCTCATGCTGTGCTCTGATACCTAATTTAATTTCACCGGGGAGTAGAGATCGGCGTTCACATCGTGATTCACAGATCATGGAGCAGGAAACAGCCTGTCAACTTCTAGGGAGCTGAAAAGGGGGGAGAGTTGCTTAGAGAAAAACAAAAATCTGTTTTATGAGGGAATTCAGCTCGTAAGCACAGCAGGCAGACTTGAGTTCTGCTGTGACTCCTGGTGAAGTTAGAGGAGTCACTCTGCAAGATTAATTTGCCCCTCAGTTTTTCAGTTTGTAAGGTCTTGAGTGCAGATGAGTCCTGTGGTGGATTAAACACAAAGCAAGCAAGCAAAAAAAGAAATATCAAGAAATATCACTCTTTCTCATCAAGAATCAGAGATTTTTGAGACTTCAGTTTGAATGTGCCCCTTCCATCCCAAATTAGCTGTATTCCAACCGCCTGATATCAGCTTGTATACCCACCTGAAGGCATGTAAATGTGAATGCTTTGCATCTTTTTGCAATTCACATCAACAGCTGAAAGAAGGCATGCTTACACTAACGTGCATGTGGAAGCATTGCTTTTTGTGTGTATGTGTGTTGATGTTTCTTTATTAGCATTTTAATGTGCTTTCATTTTCTATCTTCTATTATTATTTATACATAGATACTCTCAACAGCTCATTTTTGGGGAAAAAAGTGCCATAAACTTCAAGCAAAATGTTTTCATGCTAAAACACTGCACAATTACAGGTAGAGTTTAGCATCTTCAACAGCTCTGATAACAGACAGAAATAGAACACGGGGAGAAGAGAGAGGCATATATATGTTAACCTTACATATAGGACTTATTTCTCTGAAAGGAATTCTGCTTTCTTAATACAGTTGTCAAGCACTCCATGTGTTGCTGGGGAGTTTTGTGTTCCTAGAGAAACTTCTGTAATCCTTCTGCTATGGAATATTTTAGCATGAGAGTCGGTTCAAAATGTTAGGAGGCTCCCTCCACCTCCCCCAGATGCAGTACAAGATTTTGTTGTTTGTACAAGATTTGCAAGATTGTTGGAAAGAACGTGAAGAGTGAGAGATTACTGGGCTAATATATAAAAATCATGGATTAAGATCTTTTTCCTTCCCAAATCGATGATGGCATTTCATGGGCACAGCAGAGCTACAGTCATGATTTGAAGGAAGAGCAGTGCCATCTGGTGATCCCTGGGAAAGGCTTTACTAAAAGCCTAAAGCTGCAGGATCAGAATGCCCTGTATGAAAAGTACCATGGCTGTCACCTTACACCCTCTCCAGAGGCACTGACTCACTTGGAGTGGTCACCTCCAAGGTGTCCCAGGTGGTGTGGTCATTTATGGAAGTGTTTGTGCTCTAGCCTGGAATAGCTGTTCTGTCATTTTCTTGCTGCCATCCCCTTTTCCTGGTCTGATTTTCAGCTGTGCAGCTGGCTGTCCTCATATCTGTACTGACTGACCCTGTCTCCTGCTCTTTCTCCTTTTGCTGTGCTGCTGACCCTGTGGGACACTGGTGGGCAGGCAGGAACCCTCAGAGAGAGGAGTGACATTTTGGGCTCCCTTCATCCATCCCCTGGGAGCTCCCAGTCTGCCTGGCTTGGTTTCTAAGCGAGGCTGTGGCTTGGTTCCAGCACAAGACCTGCTCTCTGATCTCCTCTCTCGTTATGTTCTCCTCAGCAAGGAAGGGCTGGCGTGCAGATCATCAGCAGTGCTGCTGCTGCCCGAGGGGAAACAAGAGTTCAGCCTGCTGCTCTGGAGCCATGTGGGCTTTGCTCTGCTTTGGCAGGGTTTGTCAGCTCAGTGCAGGGAGAAAAGGTTGTGTTGTGTTAAAGGTGGAGTCATAAATTGTTTACACCGAGCTAAATGGACATCATTTTACAAGCAGAAATAGTTGCTGTGTGTGGTTAGGAGTGTGCCCATGGACAGGTTTTGTTTAAAATCATTTCTTTTGTGCGCTTGGTGGAATGTCCTTTGGCCGCTTTGCATTTAGGCTGGTCACATAAGCAAGCCCTTAAAGCAGACCCTGAATTTTATTTAGAATCAGACATGGTTTTATCTTGTTTGATTGGTTTCAAAGTATACCCAGACACACACAAATCAGGTTTCAGAGTTGAATGTGAAGTTCTGTTTGTAACTTGTCTGGTTTTTTGTAAGTAGCGTGGGCCTATACAGTTGTCTTTATGTACAAAATATTAAATAGTCTTTAGAGACAGTTTTTGATTTGCATTTTCTTCTCTGCTTAAAAAGACGGCCAGCAAAACATTCATTCATTTATTTCCAATTATTTCGCCTTCCCTTATTTAAACTGAGCTATTTACATGCGTGTGAGGTATATTAATGTGGCTCTGTATAGAATTAGATAATTATATAGTTAGTTATGACTTAAAGGCAAGTTTATAGCATGCCAGAAAAATGCCATCCTAACTGAAGTCATCTTTCTTAAAAGGCAGAACAAAGTGGGACTTCATCATGTTGCCTTCTTGCACCACCCTGATTTTATTGATTGGAAATCAAACATGTTTATTTGATCTGTCTGTGAAAAATAAAAGGGCAAGTGGATAAAAGTGTTGTGCATAATTAATTTGGTTGGGCATTTCATTTTGCTGTAACATCATACAGAATGCTTCAGCTTTACTCTCCACAGCAGTTGTAAGCTTGCATTAAAAGAGGAAATGGATACAAATAAATTTTTACTTAGATTAAGTGTAGTCTTCAGATTCCTGGCAAAACGCCATCCTGTTGCGCAGCAAGCATTATTGATATGCATTTTCTGTTCTATGTTAACTAGGAATGACAGTAATTAAAAGAACAAATCATTTAAATGAAGTGATTCTTCTTTCTAGAGAAGGTTGTTTCCTAATGTTGTTGCCAAAAGTCTCTCAAATGCATTAGGAGGAGGAGGGCGCACAGAGAGAATTGATCAGCAATTTATGTATTTTTTTTTCACTTTAATGGGATAAATAGGATATCTGCAGCCACTTGTAACACTCAGATGGAAGCAGTCAGAAAGATAATGGAAAATTAGGAAGACAGAATCCATATGCTTCATCAGCTGATCAGTCAGAGCACCGTATGGCAAACAATTTAGCTTGTGGTCTGTTTCAATTTGTTAACAAATATGTTTACATAAAGCATTGTGAGGAGATGTACGTGACTGTTCACCAAGGTCAGGGGCATGAAGTCAAGTGTTTTTTCTTGTGATTAAACTAGTCTTTTATCTTGTTCTGAGCTTAACCCCTTAAAGTTAAATGACTTTGGGGAGAGATCTTTTGCTTCAATACCTTGCCTTAGGTCACCAGTGTTAACAAACCTGAATGTTGAAGTAATCTCTGGAGTCTGATCCATTATGGATCCCATTTAATTAAACTATGAGTCTCTGACCACAAAACAGACACACTAAGCCTCTGCAGAAGTCTAATGCAGAAAACAGTGCAAGTGTGGGCACCACTTGGCGTTGCACTTCACAAAGAGAAGCCATAACCTGTTTGAAAAAAAAACAACTGAGGAACTTAATTTCATAATTTTCAAAGTAAACCTTTGAGAAGTTGATGTGATTTCTTGTTCCTGTCTTTTAATAAAACTGTTCTAAAATTGCTGAAGGAAAGCCAAAATAAGCCCTTTCTGTCACCAGAAATTCCAAAACCAGTAACTTTTTTGTCAGTACAAAATAAATGTAGTGTTTGTCTAAAGTTGTCAATGCACTCAGAATCCTTGAGCTGCCTAGTTGGAGCTGCTGTTTCCCATTTGTGAGGACACCACGCTGTTCTCAGTGTAAGAGAGGTCTGTGGCAGAATCATCATGTAATTTTAAGTCTCATATTCAAATAGCTCAGTACTGTGTGCACCAATTCACAGGATCAGTTCTGAACTAAAATATCAGGTCTCTGTATTGATGTATCTTCCAAAGTCTTTGATTTTCAATGGTAAAACAGATTTTCTAAAATTTTCTAAAATTTTCTAAAACTGATGCTTCTTTTTTATACCGCCTTTTAAAAATTCAGTTAAGACTTTTAACCTACCAGGACCTATGCAACTTACCTAATCAATAATTGTAAGTGCTTCCTTCTATTGCACTGACTGGTGCATCATCACTGATTTATTACTGGAGTAGATTGAGATGAGCCTCTGAAGTTCAGCTTCACAAGGAAATCTAACACTTAAAAAAACCCATGTGCAACCTGCAGTTGATTTTTATTTTCTTAATATCCACATCCAAGCAGAAAACATAACTCACTGTGGAGACAGAAATCACTGTCTGGTGTGGTTCTCAACATAAGCACCAGTGCTTCATGATCTGTGTCTGTTTTTTGGTCTCTATGGTTCTGTTGCCTTTTTGTAAATGAGAAGATGGTGCTTTTATATTTAGCTGTGAATTTGAATCCAAGCTTTCCAAAACCACAGAAGTGTTTGGCCCTCATAAAATAGTGCAGACCCTGAGCCAGAAAGTCAGAGTTCAGTATGGTGAGATATTAATGATGCAGGAGTGTAGATTGGGTCTATCTCTAATTAGAATAGAGAGGCAGCCAGGGTGTCCTAATTAGAAATATTACATGCATTTTGCTTTTTTATTTTTCTAAAGTGCGAGTCAAGCACTGCTCACAACTTAAAAGACACAAGTTGAAAGTAAGACTTTTCTTAGATTAAAATAGTGCGTGAGACAAATCAGTCCCGAGTTACATGGAAGAAATTGGAGATTGCTGAAATGACTTAGAAAACTCCCTCAGCCTTCAGCTTCCAGTGTGTAGATTAAAGGCCAGAACAGGAGTGGCTGAAAATGGCCATCTGAGGCATTGACCTGTGGTTATCAGCTGTGTCCCTTGTATCTCAGCAGGCAAATTTTTTGAAATTTTTTTTCATTTGTGACAGCAAAGGCAAAATAAGCCCACAGTATAAACTAACCTAGTGTGTCTTTAAGTTGGTCCTTGCAGGTCAAGGATGAAGGTTGAAAGCAGTCCTCAGGGCTTGCCAGTCTGTCAGTTTATATCGGTGGTAAGTGAAAAAAATGATTTTAATATCATAGCAGGCACGTAGAGGATAGTGGATTTTATTTCTTGTATATGAATTACTGCTTCTGTTCTGATCTTCATTGAAGAGTCTACCTATAAATAATCTAGGAGAGGTGGGGGGATTTTCCCATCTAGTTCATGCTTGGTGTGATTTTTGCAGGTTGTGGCTTTAGATGTTAGGAGCTTGTATTTTAGAAAAATAATAGCTCTGCAGCAGCTATGATGAAGGATTTGGGGGCTGCAAGTCCCTAGGGCTACAGTTGGGTTTTTTGAATGAGTCATAATATAAGAATCCAAAGCCAAGTGTTACAGAAAAATGATTAATTCTTTTCACAGAGGAGTTCATTAGTGACATAAAGTCATGAGAGAGAGGAGGAGGCATCTCTATCACTCAATGGCTATTAACTGGTATTAGTGTGAGTGCTTAACATCAGGAGAACTGAAATAATGCAAACCACAAGGTCTGATGGAGAAGCAAAAAATGTTTAAACTGGACCAGTTTGCAGTGAAGCTCTCACTGAGGCTCTCCCACTCTGATGTGCAGAAGATACATCATTTTCAAAAGGTGCAGAATATCACTGCTTGCCTTTGGCTTTAGGGAAAGCCTGTTCTTAAAAACAGACCAGTAAATATCATTAGTGTTCATGGTCACTGGAGAATTTCATGGGATCCTTCTGCTCTGTTGCTACAGCATATGGAAAACATGGCCCAAGATATACATCTGGCTCCTGCTGTCATTTCCAAATCCCTGTCGTAATTCCAGTAAGAATAGACTGAACATTAAAAGCTCTTTATCTACAGCTTCACTAATTCCTAGTTTCTATTTTTTTTTTCTTATTCTGGTTTTCAAAAGTCATTCTTAAAGCCTTACCAGGTTGGGCTTTTTTTCACTTTATTCTCCTATGTCAGCTTCTTCTTAGTAATTGAAAATACATTTGACACATTGTGCAGCAACACTCCACTCCGCTCCACTCCCCCTCTCAATCTTTTGTCTTCATTTAGAGGCTGCATTTATTTTCAATATGCTTTTTAATTATATTTGATAATGCTCTACTTAATACTGTTCAACAGTTCTTAGTGAAGGGCTGAGATGGATGTGAATCTTTAGCTGGGTTTATTTTCATACATATTTCTGCAGTTTGCTGCTACTTGTGATGTCGCTTCTCGAGTTACATCCCAAAAGAGTCTGAAGTACTCTGAAAGGGAGAAAATATGGCAGTATGTGGCTCCTTTGGCTTTGCTCTGGTGTAACTGAGGCTGTCAAGTTGAAAATATGGCAGGATTAGTTAGTACACAGAAAGCAGAGCTGTGATTATTGCTTTCAATGGATTTTTTTTAACTCATGCTGTGTATTTGGCTGCTCTGTTTTAGTTCACCGTAAAATTAAAATAGCTTTTCCATGCTAAGGAGGCAGTTGGGATGTTGGAGCTGTAAATTCAAATGGGTAAGATCCCCAGGTATTAATAGATGGCTTATCTTCCACTGTTTGTGCACCCAGTCCCCCACTCCTGCTGGGTCCCAGCTTGTGTTACTGCCGCTCAAGTTGAGGCTGAAGGCAGTTGTCACTGTTTTCTTCCTGTGAACACAAACTGTCAGCTTCAAGCTACCAATTTGTGACCATCTGATGTACAAATTGGAGAACAATAATGTAAGACAACTGTGGACAGCCTCTAAAGTACAGAATTGTTTTCCTCAGTCGGTGTTACTCAAAGAAGATTTGAGCCCCATTTACAATTTAATTTTTCCCATCTGCTGTGCTTTAATTAAAAGCAATCATTTTGGAGCAAAATAGTTGGAGTGGTGTCTACTTTTTAAGAAATCAACCCTGACTGTGACTGATTCTGTGATCTGCTCTACATCACCAGGTAGTTCTTTGGGCTGGATAGTTGTGATATTTTAATGGTTTTAGGCAGCCAAATAGCATGGAAAGTCCCTAGGAACTGGGTGACTGAGTCCCCAGGGCTCTGTTGAGAACATCAAATACCGGCGTCAGAGTTTCCACGAGGTTTGCAAGTCGTGACCAGCAGCTCTTAGCCAGGAAATTCAGCCTGTGCTCTCCTTCCAGGAGCTGCTTTCCCTGGATCCTCCCCATGGCATGCCTTATGCAGAAGGTCATCCCAGCTGTCTGAGTGTCTTCACTTGAACTGGGATTTCCCAAGGAGCCCAGGGCAGAGCACGTGTGTGGCTGCTTGCAGCTTTCCCCTTGCCATGCTGTGCCACTCTCTGGGGGCAGCCCTCTTCCCCTTTTCCCTATGCCTTCCAGGGTTTCCAGCTGTGCTCTACTGTGGCAATGTGGAAAATTAAGTACTACTTTATGTCAGTACCAGTGGAGTTAGTTCATTTGAGGTCCTTTCTGTCAGCTATAAATGACAAGGATTTAATTATGTTGCATTGGGTTGTATTCAGTGCTTCCATCCACTCGGGTTCAGACTTCCCTAGTCTGTAGGTCTTGAATGTTAATAAATCCAGTCCTCCCACTCCTTGAGATTATTTCTTCATCTAATTACTGCTTGGTTGCTAGTGACCACGAGGATATTTTCTTTTGGTATGTGTAACAAATATGGAAAAGTCTGCTAGGTGACTGGAAAGCAAGAACCAGTGGTCTCCCTTAAAAGTTACAGATGGCACCAAAACTGCATAACTACTCAAATGTGCTCTCTTTTCCTTAAATGTGATCCTTTGGCCTTTGGGGCCTTGTGCACAGGGCACAAGGGCACACGTGGAGTGTGTGGAGCTGAGCACTTAGCAAAGTTTGGTGGCAGATTTCTGACAACCCACAGAGGTCATGGAGGGCTAGCTTTGGTTTCATTTTTCCCAGGGACTTCACAACCAAATCTGGACATATCAGGGCAAGGAAAGCAAAAGGCCTTACTGCACCAGTGCCTGCTGCAGATTAAAGTGGTATCAGTTTACAAAGTTTTTAGGATGGATAAAAGACTCCCAACAGTCTTCTTGTAAATGTCTGAGCAATTTTTTTCAAACACTGAAATAATTCACCCCAGACAAATACCTGGCAGTGTATGTTTCAGTCTGAGCTCTTTGGCTGACAAAGCTGTCACGAAGTGAAAGATCCTGTAATGGAAGAAAGTTAGTCAGCTGTAACAACGAGCTTTGTGAGTGGTGTCACCTAAGGTAGAGATGCAGGATGTGGAGATTGCAGCTGCCTCCCCAGACAAAGGATACTATAGACAGTGATACATTCCACAGATTTTGTAAGAAGGGGGAAAAAAGCGTTTCCTTCTCAAACCAGTGCCTCTTTCTTAAAGAACGGTGGTGTTGTCATCCTGGTTTTCTCAATAAAGTAGTCTTATGTGGTCATGCTCCTGTGGGACAGTTTCAAACAAATGTGGCAGATGGGAGGAAGTTTCAGAGATTGTTATTTTCCTAGGTATTTTATGTTAGCCAGTGGTGGGATTCAAGAGGAAGATCCAAATCAGTATCCTTGCTTCTTAGTAGAAGATTGGTAATTCAATATACTGTGAGATTACAGCTCTGTATGAGGCTGCTCAACCACATGCACACCTAGCCCTGGGCAGGGCTCCCTCCTGCTGACTCTGTGGCCTCAGGTCTGTTGCTGAGGAAAGGAGTCATTGCAATAGAGTACAATTAGTACAATTAATACAATTAGAGAGGGACTTTAGTGAGACCCATTTCATCAGATACTGCTTTTGCAGAACTACTTTGAAAGACTTTGTCTGGCTTCTCTGTGCTCCTTGAACTCTGGCATCTTTCTGGCATGTGCTCATGCTTACAGACACACTTCATGTGGCAGTCGTGACCTTTTCCACTCTGTAGATCAGAGTTCAATGTCACTCTTGTCAGGTAGGTCTGCTTTGCTGTGCTGCTGCCATCCCAAGCATCCTGGAGCCAGGATTAAAACTCAAATTGTTATGGCTCAAGCAAGATTTAGAGTTTCCTTCATTGTGGGTTCATCTTTTGTGCCTCAGTGTCTGGTTTATGGTTCTGTGGCTCTGGGTGCTTTAAAGACTCAATAGCAAAGTCAGTGAGTACATAGATGCCTTGGAAAGGTTTTCTTTGATCAGTGTGATGAGACAACAGAAAGCTGCTATTTTCAGCCCTACCAAAGAGGGCCTGTGGCTGGTTGACCTCCAGAGAGCAGTGGAAATGCTGTGCTTCATTAAGCTGGAAAAAAATTCTCATAAACATCTTCTTTGCTCAAAAGAGAAGAGAAAATCTGAAATCTTGTGTTAGTACAAAATAAGGGAGAAATAAAAATATACTCTGGTTCTAAAGCTTTAAATAGAGAAGAGTGAAATGTGAAAGAATTGCATGCACACTTTTTTTCCTTAGTCATTCAGTGGAAGGTGGAGTAGTTAAGCCTGTGGCGCCTTTAAAATGATTCATTATTTCCATAGAAGCCAATTGATGTTTATCCTTCAAATTGCTCTGTGGACATTAAAATAATGGAGAATTATATTTGCTTTTAATTTTGTTTCCAGACAGCTTGGCCTGAACATTTATGATGTGACTTGGAAACCATATCAAATTGTGATTTATAGTTGCTCATAATCGTGTGAAGATTGAAGATACGCTGGATGCTGCTTTTTTTTTTTCTTTTTTCTCTCCTTGCCTCCCCCATTCTTTTGCTTACAGAGTGTTCTTGAGTGTAATGTGGTGAAAGGCCAACATCTCTGCCTTCATTGCTTTTCCTTGTACAAGCCACAGCAAATAAGGATTTTATTTCTGCCTAACATGAGGCTGTGTGAAATGAATTGTGGTTTGTATTTGATAATTGGTTTGGGGGTTTTTTTCCTTCCTTGAATTTTGACTGGTTTTGTGTTGTCATGATAATCACCCTTTTTGTAGGGTGGAGAGAGTGGTGTTTTTTAGTTAAGCTGGATGAGAATCATATGCAAAACATGAATGAGGAGAGGGAAGATTTTTATTTGTTGTAAGGCATCTGTTAACTGTATGGATGTCAGATCTGCTCCACAGGTGAGCCAACAGCAACTACTCATGCTTAAATTTATCTATCAGGTCTTATGGCTAAAGGAATTTGTTATTCCTTTTTCCCTGCACATTTTTATCCACTTTTTCCTCCTACTGAGTAAAAAGCTATTGTTAGAGTTTTGTGCATAATATAATTTAACAGAAGAAAACAGTTTTGTGCACTGTAATAGAAAGGCCCTGTGAAGGTTGTGCAGATTTTGAAAACTTTTCTAGTCATGTTGCAGACTCCAAAAAAAAAGATTCAAACCTAAAAATTTGAAATGATTATTAAAATTAAAATACTGTTTTCATATTGAATACAAGAATATTCCTTACAGTTGTTTCCTGCCATGACAAAAATCATCTTGTGATACTGGGACATGCTGCTTTTGTGGTTTGGTCCTGCACATGCAGCAGTGTGTTTTAGGGTTTGTTGTTTTTGGTTTTTTTTTTATTTCTAAACATAAAAGGAAGCCTCAAAACATGCAGAAAGTGCATTTGAGCCCACTTAGGAATTCCAGATGGCACTTTGGCCTAAACCAGCTGTTTTTCAGCCCTGTAAGGAATTAATTTTTCTTCTTATCTTAGTTAAAAATGAGCCTGTTTAGTTTTGCTTTTGTTCCCAGCCTGTTTGCTTTCTCATTCTCATGCCCCAGAGCATTTCAGTTTTAGTCACTGCATGACATTGCTGAAATCAGGGCTGGAATGAAGTCACAAAATGAACAGCAAGCCAGTCTCATCCAAAATTCATGGGAGGAAACTGCATTCACAAATTATTGGCATGGATGAGTAAATGAACACTGACCATTGTGAAATTAAGTTCACCTTATCTTAGCTCCTCGTTGTTTTGTTTTGTTTTATCAAATTTGTTGGTTGTTAGTGTTGATTGCAAACAGTTCATGCCACTATTCCCAAGTATCCAGCCTTGGAGCTTCAGTGAGTGGAATGGTTTGGAAAGAATCCAAATCAGTTCATGCAGAGTCTGTGCACATTAGAAAACAACTTACAAAGACTGAGCATGGATTTTATATGCAGTTACCCTAAAAGAAGACTCCCTGCATATATATATGTGTGTATCTGTGTGCATATGTATGTGCACATATGGAATGCATGTATGTGATTAGATTAATCTCAAATTTTCACCAGTTTACCCGCTTGCTTTCACATCATTACAGTAATTTACACTAAATTCCAGGTTTCCTTGCCTTTTAGGGAAACATATTATCATTTACTCGCTAAATAATGGTCTGTAAAGCATATGCAGTTCTCTGCTGTTCTTTAGAAGAGACTCTGAAAAGTAAAATATTTTTAAATGCTCTCATGCATTCTATTTGTAGTAACTTTTAGAGAGTGATAATTTAAATACCTGTGATTTTACCTAGTCAGACTAATCTCATCTAAACTGACCCTGAGGTAGATGAACCATTCGTAGTTCTTGACTCACATAACTCATCACAGCCTGGCATTTGCTTGGGCATTTGCCAGGTCTCAGAGTTAAGGCAGGGGTCACCAACACACACCACAACAACAGGGAGTTGGAGGCCCTGTGGCAGAAATCCACCATGGAGAAGGGCTCTCCCTCTCCCCACTTGGTACTAGTCATGGACAACAATGCTGGCTGCTTTGCAAAATATTAGGACTGCTGGAGAGAATCCCTGCTTATAGCCCACTGAGTCAGACTTGTTTCCTTCATAGAAGCATTAAGCACTGTCTCTAACTGGTGGTCAACAACTCCAGGCTCCAGGCTTAATGGAATTTCAAGCTGTAGGTGACACAATTTTGCTGAAAATATGAGGCTTCTATTGCATCTTGAGCGCTGCATTCTGCCTCACTCCCCTTTGGTCCATTTGCCATGGCTGAGGTTATGATATATAATTAATTACTCCCATCCTAAGCCTTGTCCTTTAATTTAAGAATTTTCTTCAGCATCTGCCAGAATCTTCTGCATGCACACCTGAGATGTTAAGCAATGAAGGATCCATTCATTAAGTTAAATTCAGGCATTAATTTTTTTTCAGAAGGATGAGATTGGATAGCACTCCAGTAGATCAAGCAGTTTCTGGTTTGTTATTTCACAGCATGGGAAAGAAATGTGGAAAGAGGCTGGTTTTCTGGCTGCAGGAGAGGATGGTGAGTGAGGAAGCAGCTTACCTCAGTCCTGCAGCTTACTTCAGTCTTAGCAAGAAGTTGGACATGAGGAAGGAATCAGATGAGTGAAATATCTATTTGCCAAGGGCCTGATGTCCACTTTATGCAACTGGGAAGGCAGAGGGAAGAGGTTTAGCTATACTTAACTAATATATCACTTTCCTCAGAAATACTTTTTTATTGCCTGTAAAGCCTTTTCTGAGAACGATGCCGTGTCAAGTTGTGTTACTCTGTCCTTTGTGTTTTGAGGTCCATGAATGCTGTCAGTGATGAGTCATTCCTGGCTGGGGCTTTAATCACTCTCCGTCTAAGTCTGACCAATTCTCCATGCTCT
The DNA here is from genome assembly GCA_013399455.1 of Anthoscopus minutus. Taxonomy (NCBI): domain Eukaryota; kingdom Metazoa; phylum Chordata; class Aves; order Passeriformes; family Paridae; genus Anthoscopus; species Anthoscopus minutus. Next base: position 148,693 of record VWYI01025265.1, on the reverse strand, counting down.
TTGCTTGCCACTCCAAGTAACTGCTGTGGTCTTTTCACAGACATAACTTCCCCATTTAGCAAACTATGTCTTTTAGCTTTTTCTAAGAAATACATGAAAGCAAATTAGTACAAAATCTGCTGCAGTGGTCTCTCTGGGAAACTGCACGTACACCTGCTAAGTTCCAAACAGTGGCAGCAGGACTGACTTTATGTATCAGAGACAGAACAAAGGGAAAATGGTCACTCTTGGAGTGCCTTGAATTAGCAACTCCATGCAGAATTTATGGTGGGTTTTAGTGCACACCACCAAGTGAGGCTGAAATGTCACTTCTGCACTGAAATTCCGTATGCCTCCTGCCGTTTTAGGTGTTATATTTCTGTGTGCATCCAAATCTCACTGCTCTTTATTAGAGTTTAAAGATCCTCAGTTCTTTACAGTTGTATTATATAGCTGTGAATTCACAGACCTGACAACTCTGAGGTTTAAAAAATCCACTTTTTCCTCAGTTTCGATTTTGGTATAGCTGCCCAATATGCAATTGCTCGGAGAAGAATGTTATTGCTACCACACCAGAATACTGCAATTTAGTTCCACAGAGATATTTCACAAATCTCAGTACATGCTTGGGATTAATTTCATTCATCTAGGCACAAGCACTGAAGATTAGTTGTTCTAGATTAGTTGTTCTGTATTTAGTACTCAGGCATCTCTCAAGAGACTCTTCTCCCATCGTAAACCACATCTCCAAAATTATTTGTGCAAATATGCCCTGGCTATTGACCATGTCTCCATAGGAAGCCTGAACAATTCATTCAGATGGGTGTTAAGTCAGGTGCAGATGGTGAAAGCTGTGAAATCAGATATGATGGACTTCCAAAGTCTTTGCAGACCGTTGCTCGATCTATTCAGCATTGTACTCTGTATTTAAAGAATTATCTCATGTTATTATTTTTCCACCTGCAACCACTTTAACTCTGTTGTCTTACATGTGCTGTTTCTCTCTCCTTTAGTCTTCTGGCACCAGTATCACCGTGGATATTGCTGTCATGGGGGAAGCACACGGGCTCATCACAGACCTTTTGGCCGACCCTTCGCTGCCCCCCAACGTGTGCACGTCGCTGAGAACAGTGAGCAACCTGCTCAATACACAGTTAACCTTCCAGGCCATCCACAAGCCAAGGGTGAATCCCTTGGTGTCCTTCAGTGAGAACTACACCTGCTCAGACTCCGAGGAGTGTCCGGAGAAAGGAGAGAAACTAGCTATTCCCAAGGTGAGTACTGGAGCCTGGCTGTCCCTAAAGGGACGTCACTGGGCTGTCAGATTGCCCTGGGCTTTTTGTATGAATTGCCAACTCTTCTTCCTTCCCTTAATCAGAAGGGTGAAACCTGCAGAAGTCGATGAAAAAGTTTCTGTTGATGACCTTCAGGTGCTTTGGATCAAGTCTAAACTGTTGCATACCCCACAAACAAACAAAAATATCTTCACAGTCATTAGTTTGAAAAATACTGTGAGCTCATGGAAGTTGTCTTGAGAAGAAAAAGAAGACAGAACCACAAATATATATAAAATACTGCCTTGAAAAGCTTCTTTATAAATGCTCAGGGATCAGAAACAACCAGTGGTAACCACCCACACTTAGCAAGTGAACAGCTAGAAAGAGCACATCAGATTTGAAGTGGTTTGAGTTGTAGGTTTGTTGCTAATTAGCTGTCCTGCAAGCTTACATTTCATTTCTGAAACTAAACCAAAATTCTTTTGTACTGCAGCCTCCCTTGTAAAATTAAATATAGGCAGAGTACATTGCACAGGCAAATGCTTTTATGTTTTAACAGTTTAAATGGCACAGCCAGTCATTCACTCCAGCATTTCCAGGCATCTGAATTGCAATGCTCGTGATCCTTTTATTATAGTTCAGTGTGGTGATAATTACCACCATATTTGCCTGTTTAGCAGTTGTACATATAAATGGATGTTCACAGGTTTTTAAGCACATTTTCCAGTTTATTTTAGTGACCATATCTATAATGGCCAGGCTCTGAAGGGAAGAGTTAAGTGGAAAAGCACTGCTATCACATGAGCACACATAGGGAACAGATACCAGTTTGCTGTTGCATAATACCTTATGAGGAGAGGAGAAATGAAGGATGAAGAAATGAGTTAATGCTACAGAGAACTAATTTGATTGAAGAATTCACTGATCTAAATGTATTATGGTTCATAAAACAAATAGATTTCAGGTCTTTATTTAAACTGTCTAAAAGCAGATTTAGGACCTTCACCTTAAGCATCTGACAGTGAGCATTTCATGTAAGGAGATAATTTGTTAACATATTTATCTGCAACTTTGAGCTTCAGAACCACAGATGTCTTCCATCTCGTATTTCTTAACCCTCTGGCAAAGTCCAAGCTCTCCATTGCAGATATATTTATTTTAGTTCTTAACTATAAACACTTCACAAGAACTTCATAATAGAAACAACTTACAAAATTATAGCATCTACAACAGCAAATATGGATCCAAAAAAGATTCTTTATTATCTTAGCCTTCAAAAATTTGAAAAAAAACATATGAATCCTGTCAATTGGAGAAATGGAAAAGTCAGGTGAAAGAAAAACACAGAGTAGTCAATAAAATCTGCTGTAAACAGTGATGCTTTCTCTAAGCTTTTTGAGACATCATATCCCAGAGCATGAAAGCTTTAGTTAAGTGTGTAATCTTTGAATTGGGCAGATACGGCAGGGAGAAAAATGTTGAAGCTCCCCTGCCTGATTTTTCTTACAGCCTTTCTTGCCTTGAATTTCTGATTCTGAGAATTCGTATCAGTTTAAATCACAGAGTAGCTGAGGTTGAAAGTCCATTTGAGATTGTTTGGTCCAGTTCTATCCCTCAGCCCATGGAGGAGAAAGTTTCTATGGAGAGGTTCAGCCTAGATCAGGTTGCTCAGGAGGGTGGCCAGTTGGGTTTTGAATATCTCCATGAACGTAGATTTCACAGCTTCTTTGGGCAACTTTTATGTGTTCAGTCCTTCTCACACCAAAAATATTTTCCTACATGTTAATTAAATTTCTTGTACTTCAGTTCCTGCCTCTTGTACTGTCACTGGGTACCCCTGGAAAGAGCCTTCTTCTTTACACCCTCCCTTTAGGTATTTGTGTACACTGGTAAGATCTGCCCTGAGACTTCTCCTGACAGGAATTCCAACTCCCACAGCCTTTCCTTTTATGACAGATGCTTCAGTCACCTTTATGGCCCTGCTGACTTGTTTAAGTACCTTTGGCCACATCAGGTGTTGAACATCTGTGGGGCTGTGGACATAACACCTTTTTCTAAATTTGAGATAGGGAGGATGGCCCAGACTCTCCAAGCATTTAAAGCATTGGCTGTGTTTGAAATGAGTAACACCTGGGAGAGCCCAAACTTAAAGTACCTCACTAGGTGTTGTCAGACAGAATGAAGCAATTGGAAGTGGTTTTTTTTCTGCATGTGTAGAGGTTTTCTGAGCCTGTACAAACTGTAAGGAACTGATTTCTCCGCAGCGCTTACGGAGAAGTTTGCCTCCAGGACTGCTGAGACGAGTGTCCTCAACTTGGACCACAACAACATCAGCCACAGGATTGCCTACTCTGGAGCCAGCTCCAGTGAGAAGGGATCGCAGTGCCAGCATCAAACCTCACGAATCATCTTCATCCAGGTTACAAACGGCCTCCTCTCACTTCTGTGGTTCTCTTTGGGCAGGTTTCTTTGATTCTGTGTGATGATGCCCCACACTGAAAAATGCTGGCTGTGAACTATGTTAGAATTACTTCTTCATGCTACTCTAAACTGATTTGCCAAAGGAGCAACATTCCCATTTTTTGTCAGGTTGTGCAAAAATTGTTCATATTATTGGGTAGAAAAATAAATTTTATACAGTCTATTTGTGCTACTGAAGTGCAGAACTGCCCAATAAAATTGGAAGAAAGGCAAGATATTTGGTTGAAGTTTTCTTGATATGTAGGGGTTGCCTGTGTGCTTATTGCCCAGCAAAGAAAAACTGTAGCAATTAACCCAGCCATTTCTAAGAACACACCTAATGATGTAGTCCTGTCATTAAACCAATTGAAAAAGCACTTCTCCATCTTCCATTCTTCTCAGGGTCTGATTGCTGAGCTGGCATCACGAGTCATGGTCCCCCATGAAATGGAGAGAGTTGTGTCTGCTCAGCTTCCTAAAGCCAGCAGCCGATTTGTTTGGGGAATTTGCAGAGTTTGTAATAAAAGCAGTAATAGCTACTACACGTGATGTCATTACAGCAGGAGTTCCTCCTTTCTGAGGAAAACTGAGAAGTGAATGCTTTTCTGTTCTAGTCAGAGAGGAGCAGAGCCTTCGAAGGAAGGTTGGAGAGCAGTGAGTTCTGGTACCACCCTGTGAGAATAAAGTTCAGGTCCCTCCTCACCTCAGCAAGGGCTATCATCTTGGAGCTGGTGGGTGAAGGAAGAGTATGGAGACATGCTTTGTCCTGGGGGAGGGGAGATCAGAAAGCATTCCATTCATTAAGAGAATTCTGAGCTGTGACATCAGGAGACTCATTTGCTTTTCTGAAATTCAAAATTTGGTGCTGGTAGTGGAGAGAAAGATAGGACTTTGGCAGGCCTAGCATCACCAGTGTTGGCTGTTGGATAGCTTGGGGGAATGCAGCCCCAAGGAGCAGCTTTCTTCCAAGGTTGGCCTTTCTTCAGATACCAAAATGTTTCCTGTGGATGAGACTGTCATACAGGGTATGGAGGTGCTCAAGACAGCCTGCAGAGTACCCAGAAAGTCTCATGCAAGAAAAATACGTGGTTTGCCAAAGTTCCCCTTGTGAGAACTCCCATCTGTCTCAGTAAAAGTAAATATAAGGAAGCTGTAATAACCAAATGCAAACATTCTTCACTCATTGACCTGTGGTTCCTGGGGTGCAGTTGATTTATGCTGTTGATCCCACTCTCACGTAGTGTGTAAGCATCCCAAGAAGGGAATCAGAAGGAGAAGGAGACCAATTAAATATTATTGTTGGTCCTTTCCTGTGGCTGTTATATAACTCTGCATGAGGAGCCAGCTAGGCATGCTATCAATTCTTCCTATGTTTAATGTCTCCAGTTGTATAATTATAGCTTTGTCAAGGCTCCCAGCCTACTGTTTGCACTACTTTCACAGTAGGAGAAACAATGTGTATTCCAGAAAGGGGGAAAATGAATCCTATAAGTCTAGCTTTAAAAATTTTGGCAGACCAAGAGAGATCTGCTTTCAAGGAGAAGAATTTTGAACTGAAGAGAAAAAAAAATATATCTTGGTTATCTGCCACTTCCCCTGTACCAAATTCAAGCACTCCACTGGTCACAGAGAAAAAAATATTTCATAAGTTGAAGGATAGGAGTGAGGCTGACACTGGAATTTCCCTGTGGCAGATTCTGTAGTTACAAAACATGCAACTTGTTCCTCACAATGTGGGACATTACTTCTGGATTTCTGTAATTACATATTTGCTAAAATCCCTTGTAACTGTCAATTTGGGATTAGTAATTCTGTATAATTCCAACCCCATGTCGCTGAACTGGGTAGACAGTGCTCCCAGATAACAGAGCTAATAGAACTCCCACATTCTTTCCCTCACCCACTTTTATATTGAGTGATTCTCCTGTAGGAACTCAAAGAATGTGGTTCAGAGATTTTTGTTTTGGTTTGGCTCATTGGGGCTTTTTTTACTGTACAATGGGCCAGTGTGTTATATTCTTCATGTCAATTAAAAAACAAAGCAAAACCATAAAACAAAAAAAAAATTGTTAAAGCATCTGTATTCTTTCTTTGCCTCACTTCATCATAGATTTTAAGAATTTGGACCCATGAAGACAACCAGCAAGTATTTTTGTAGGTAGTACTTACTCTTCCAAAACAAGATGGTTGTAGAGCTAACACAGTGTCGCGTGCTTTTTTTTCTTTCAAAATCCTTCTTTTTTCCCTTCAAGTTTATGTTTTTCAAGCTCAGCTGGAGCTATGCTACTTTAAAAGTCTGTCTTCAGCTGTGAGTGTCACCTCATCACTTGGATGTGAGCCTGTGAGGAGGAATGTGGAGCCTGAGATGCTGGCAGAGCTGTCCGGAGAGCTCACAGGCATTGATAAGAGCCAGTGTTGCATCTCTGCAAGGAGCTGACATTTGATGGGTGTCATTCAGGAAAATTATTATAAATACAGTTTTCTTGCTGTACAGAAGATTTTGGCCTCTTTTGACACCCTTAAGGCTAAAAACATGAACCCATGCTGCTGGAGGGAACTAACATTTGTTCCCCACGCACACGGGCACATGCCCCTGGATCCTTCAGCATGATTCTCCAGTGCCAATGTCTCCAGGGTCTGAGAGGGGGATTTTTTGGGGGATGCAGCAGGCATTTCACCTGGTAACCAGGGCATGAAGGGACACACAACTAACCAGAACCTTGCAGGATGCTTCCAGTCCTCCCCAGGCTCCTGAGGGAGTTCCTCCAGTGCCCCACTGTTGTGTATCTGCTGTGGCACCAGCAGCAGAGAACACTGGGTTTCCAGTTCTGCTGAGAATTTGTGTCACTTCTGGCTCTTTTAAGGAGATGTTAAAAGCAATCATAAATTTAATTTGTTTCAAGTCAACTTTAGATCCTCTTTGTACTGTCAGGCATTTTTGTTTTAATAAGGCAAATAGGCCTCAGCACTGAGGGAAGTCCAGCTTTGGACTGTCTGCATTGTAAATATTTTTGCTGAACATAGTACTGAGTGCCTCACAAACACCAGTGCAGCCAACCCAGAGATGTCATTCCCCTCACCAGATTTTGGGCTATCTCAGTATTATATTATATATTACATATTGTTGTATTGAATACTATATACTTCGTGCTTAACTTAATAAAATCTGCGACTGAGGCTTTTTCCTGTGTCAAATGTTGCTTGTTTGTGCTCTGGTTTCACAGCTCTGACTCCTGGAACAGCTCCATTCTGATGACAATCACAAAGAGCAGGTCCTTCTCCACCTCCTACGCCGTGTCCTCCACCAACCACCTGAATGCCAAAAGGCAGAGCCGCCAAGGTGAGTGAGCATCCTGAGCTCTGCCAGCCTTGCTGCTCCCCATGACTAAATCTGCTTCTGTTCTCTGTCCAGCCTGCTGTTTTATTATTTTTCTGTCAATATAATATAGTTATTTCTTTTATTAAAAGAAAAAAAAACAACAAAAACGACCCAGCGCAGTTGCTTAAAGTACTGTAGATTGTAGTCGTGCTCTTTGTAGATGTTTTCACTCTTTTGATTTAGAGAAGTTAGTCGTGACACAGTGCAGGAAGTGAAGTACTGAATTGTGATTTATATCTTTGTAATTCTGTAGCAGGGGGTTTGCATGACATTTGTGACATTAGCTGTCTGTACATGTTGCTTGACTGAGATTTCCTAAAGCACAACCTACATAAACCCATTTTGAGCTAGAAGCAGCAACTAACTTGTCTTAATGCAAACAAATCCAAGACACAACCTTTGTAACTCAGAGGTCTACCTCTGTATATTCATTATTGAGAACATACAGGTCATTCTGACTGATTTTTAGAGATGAGGAATATGGGGGCTTTCACTCAGAGTTCTGAGCCTTTTAAAAAAACACATTATTCCTGTATTTCTTTCCTGAAAGAAATTAAGAAGCTTACTGATGAATTGATAATGAAATATGTAATATGTAATATGACAGCCATGAAGCACCTTTGATCCACAATAATGTGGTTCTCCTCTTTCTACAAATGCAGTATAACATGCTGTATACCCATGCTTCAACTCACAATTCAAAATTACCACAAGACCTTTCTTTTTCTTACCAGCCTGCTTTTTATCCAAACATAAATACAATTGAAATAATATTACTCACAGATCCTGGCTACCCAGCCATCAGATAGAAATTGATGGACAGATGAGGCCATCTGGAAAAGTCAGAGAATCCTAAGATCCTGACTTAAAGATGAGTTTGAAGATGTGGTTGCACAATTATTTTGCATTTCTGGTGCTGTCACATCGTGTTGCCTTTTCAGACTGAAGAGGATGATATAAAAGATCTTTTCCTCTACAAAGCTGCTTTGTTTTACCACAGTGAATATTAAGTAGTACAATATTATCTCGAAAGGTAATAGGCACATAGGCAAATGAATAAGATTTAACCTGGAAAATAATGGAAACATAGTAACAAGAATCCAGGAATTTGCTTAGAATAAAAAAAAAAACAACATTTACTTGTGATTTTCAGAGATTACCCCAGTAAATTGAAAGGGAGAGGAGTGAGTATATAATATCTGTACTTGGAGAACAGCAATTACCAAGCCCATCAGTCAGTTTTACATTTAGCAATTTCTGCTTTCAGAAAGTATTAATAATGGTCTCTGTTGTCCAAGTACAAGAGCTGTCCCACGATGAAGGGAGATCTTCATTCCATTATGAGCAGTTCCTAGGGATGCTGGTGGAGAGGAGTGAAAATGTTGCATCAGTGTTCTATGATTGATATTACAGTACTTTAGGCTATTTATAACCATGTATTTTTAGTTATGATTTGTTTTCATATTCCATCTGAATAATTCTTTCCATTTGCACTACTTAATACAATTTAGACTTTTATGTGTTAGCTCCATTGGCAATATACAATTAGTAGAAGTTGATCTAGCTAAATCTGTAAATATATTCATTTATAAAATATGTCTTTAATTATGCATGAAAACATTCACATTTTAACGTACTGCTAGTTCTACCTATTTTGGAAAAACTCAAGTGTTTTCATATGTAATTTCACATCACATTGAAGTCACTCTTTCATGTCTTCAACACTGCACATTTGAATTAGTTCTGGAGGACCTAAGTGTATGGATGCGCTTAAATTCTCTTTGTATTTTTATTCTTCTTTTATCTTGATTGTGAAAAAGTTCTTGCTGTAACAGGACACATTTTCTCTCACTTTTGCCAGTAAATGGTTGGATGTTGGATTATTGAAAAACTTTTGCTTTTTCCTGGTAATTTTATTCATTTGTGGTTACCTTCCCTGGTAAATTACTTTCTTAGAAAAACAAAAACACACACAACAAAAAATGTTTCCAGAGATTGGATCCCTACCAGCAGTAGAAAGCTTGCTGTGATCAGAGACATTATTGTGAAAAGTGCTGTTTATCTTCTCAGGACTTGTTTCAAATTGTTGAAAGATGGCCATATATGTATTGCATCCTCTAAGAGTTATGAATATTACTTGGTAATGTGTATCTCAAAGATATATAATAATCCAGCTCAATCCCCTGTGCAACTAACAGACTGAAATGTTTTTAAATACGTATTTTTGTTGGATGGAAAGCTGATATCTCAATGAATTCATAAATGTGAAATAGAGGTTTTCTGTATTTTAAAGCAATTTCCCTGTGTCATGGCCATCTGATAACATATTAATTGCTCTGGAGGCTGTAGTGTTCTGATCTCAAGTCTAGAATTATATCCTACTTGCAATCATTGAATTAAGACACTAAATACATACCACATTTGCTGAAGAAATAGCCTTAATCAAAACTGAGGTGCTGGATGTCTCCAAATTACAGCGCAGTAACTATCAGATTTTTTTTTTTAACTCTGGGATTGTCAACAGTAAATCATATTTTAGTCTCCTATCATAGTAAGTTGCTATCAGGGAAAAAACACTGGAACTGTACATGTGTATCCTGCAAGGTTAATATTTCATAAACTTAGATCAATGTATTGCCTTACATTAAGATAATTTTTGTGTCTGGAATGCATTTAGATCAAGGGCAAAATTCAAACATAAAACCCATTCAAGTTCCTAAGGCCTTGATATCCTTTGGCTTTGAAGATGAATGTGGTAAATTAACTGGGGCTGAGTTCCTGCATATTTTAGAACAGTAGGTAACTCAATTTCTATGCATTTCCTTTTAAGATAGATTAAGTTTGTTCCTCTGCACTTTTAATCTCCTTCTGTCTGAGACTAGGGATTTTTCTAAAGTGGGTTCCAAGAGAAGACAGCACTTTGTTTAAAGGCTAGACTGGCATTTCACCTTGGCAGTGGTGCTTAGGTGGAGTAAGGGACAGAGAGAACTACATCCTGCTAGTGTTGTAGATGTGGATATGGGCAGTTTTTATACTCCAGCTCAGGTGTACTGCAGTAATGGTTGCAAGTCTCCCTTAGTGAGCAGCAGATATTGAAAAATAAGATCAATCTGAAGATCAAGGCCAAAATCTATGAGAAATGGCCCTAGAAGTGCAGTACTTTGTATAATGTATGACTGCCAAAAATTGTTCTTATTGGTTTATTGCTAGTCTTCAAACATGTGGAAATCCAAATTTTCTGGGATGTGTGTAAGCCTTGCTTGACCCTGATTTACAGATGGTGACAGAGAAACTGCAGAGGGGTCTGGAAATTGCCTGTTTGGGATTGTGTGTCTCTGTCACTAGAACATGCTGATACCAACACAGTGGTGCCACAAACTTGTCTTTCATCTTGTGCCTGTCCATTTAGTGCATCCTGCTCAACAGGGAAAGTGTACTTTGTTTTTTGAGCCAGATCTTCAGCAGGTAAAAGTGGCTGATGTCAAAGGAAGCTCATCACTCTGCAACAGCCCTCAGGATGGAGGAGGGTATTCTGTTATTGATTTTGGTTTTGGAGACCATTCTGGTGCATCTCCAGAAGAGTATTTCTGCATGGTGAGCTAATATAACCATCTGTCACTTCTGTTTAATTGACAAGACTCTTACCTTGGCCAGGTATCCCACCAAATATTTCACCTCTCACCTCGCCGTGCCATTCACCAATTCAGGGGACACCTGCCACAAGTCCTACTGGAAAAACATCTGCTGTGTCATTTCCAGAGCCTACAGACACTGACACCAAGCAGGGCTTAAAGCCACATAAAGTCTTAACTTCTACTCAGAGTGCACCCAGCCTGTCAGACCCTATTATCAGCCCCTCCATCATCTGCAGCAGGTAAGATAATCATTTGGCATGCCTTGGAATCATTTCATGTTTTTCTCATGAACATGTTCTGTTGGCCCACATACAAGTTTTTGTGATTTATCTTTATTTTGTTGGTATTTTAGGTTTATAGTACTGAAGTTAATGTGTAGATGATTGCTACAAAATGCTTTTAAAGTGGAAGACTGTGGGGCTATGCTTATTGTTATGTTTATTGCTTTTACTCCTGTCAGATGGACAGCCTGATTCCTAAATAAATTCTTTGTCAATAACCTGCAGATCCCAAAGCTGGATTTCATGTTTACAACTTGTGTTTCTGGAGCCATGCCCTTGACATGAGCAGTCACATTTATGTCACAGGCCAAGTATTCCACAGCAGGCACCTGATGTTGCATAGAAAAATCTTACTGCTAGGGCCAGCAGTGCCTGAAAACTCCGTAATTTGAGCCTTTTCTCAGGGGGAGTGGGTGGTGTCTTCCCTAGGCAGAGTCAGATTAGGTACTGTGGGGATTTTTTTTTAGAAATCAAGTGCAGATGAGTTATTTCTACTGCTAAGAGCTGCAGTAACACAGTTTAATTTCTTACATTAAAGTAGCCCTTTTTTAGGTAACACAGCCGAGACCTGCTTTGCAAAATTAGCATTTTGGAAAGGAAGTTGTTCTGCTTATTTTCTAAGACAAGATTCAGTTGCTAAATCAAGTTACTGGAGTTTGCAGTATGTGTCCAGTTCAGAATAGTGGAAAACACTGGTATTCCCAAGCCTGTTCCAGTGCAGTTTCAAGGTTGCTTTACTCACCAGATGTTACTTTTGGTCAAAGCATGAGTGGCCAGCCAGAAGAGAGAACAACTGTTATCAAGTTTGACTATCTTTGGAAATAGTTTTTCATTTCTGACTTCAATCACATGACTGTGGATGTGTCTCAGTGTGCTGTGTGCAAGGCTGGGAAGTGGCTGTGTCATTTCCAGAGCCTACAGACACTGACACCAACTGAGACTGCAAGTTGGCTTAAGGGAGTCATCCTCACTGGAGTTTGGAGTAGGAGCCAAACAAGCTTTTGAGACAGGTTTAGATGACTAAATAGAAACTTAAGTGCTTTTAAGAGCTTTCCAATGGTATACCAAAATTGGGATTTGGACAGATTCATTTGAAATTGAAAACTATATTACACAACAGAAATATAGCATAAAGGTGCTGCAGTCTTATTAGGCTGTGCTTTTATTACCACTTCAGTAAAATACTGTTATTTCACAAGTGGCATTCATTTCTGGATCCCTTCTATTAAAAAAACCGGTTAGGAATTGCATTAAAAATGTCAAAAAAGAATCAGTGTAAGGTTTTTGTAGATAGTAATGAAATTAATATCTTTTTCATCTTGTTTATCAACCTGATTGTTACAATATTTATTTGCCTGGCAATGCACTACAGGTATCATTGAATACAGATTAGCATTTTTATTTGAAAGTCTTTCAGGAGCTCATGATGTTTGCAGGGCATAACAAACTCCAGGATAAGTTTGGACAGATCAGTCAAAAGCTAGTTGGCACAAGAGTTAAGCCTTTTTTAAATGTTGAACTTAAAATGGTGCAAAGGTTCTGGTACAAAATTTGACCAATCCAAATAATTCTGTAATAGTTGTTTTGTGAAGACTGTTATATATATGATACACCACAAAATGCTGACTCAAACCAAAGAAAATGTTAAAATGTTGGGTTGTAATTAGGGTTTAGAGGGAATTATACACAAGGAATAAAGCTTTTTAATGGAAGGAAAGAGCCAGTCATTTTAAAAGGTCATAATATTGTGATTCCTCCCAAGATATGTTTCTTTTCTGGAAATGATGAAGCAAACTCTGCCCTCTTTGGTTCTTAGGTACTTGGTATGCTGTCACTGAAATAATGATAAAATATAATTTTCCTCCTCAAGAAGAACATATTCAAGTTTTAAGCAAGAAGAGTGAAGCCAGATCATGATTGTGTTTGATCTGAATTCTCTGAGATTGTGTGGGACTCTGGCATATTTTCATAATTTTAATTCATCTTTATAAGGCAGCTGTAGTATAGAACTATGGGATTTATTATGTGCTGATATACTTTGAGAATAAAAAAAATCATTTAAAGAAATCACATGGTTTAGGTTTATTGTTGAAAACACAATTTTAATGATGGTGGGCGGTTGATCCAAGGTCTTTCTGTATTTTTTTCCTAAGATCCAATAAAACTTTAGCACTCTCCTGTGATTTTGTCTGGAGAATGTACCCTGGACCATGGCTTATACTGTATGACATAATCTCACACTGCCAGCAGGAAATTGTTTTACACAAGACTGTCTAAGGCACGTAATTCTTGATATTGTGCTTGTTTCTTGATGTATTTCAGCTGTGGCAGACCCTACAACCAAATAGAAGCTGGTGATGGGACACTAAATAGAAATGATGCTACTACACACACCCTGAACAGAACAGGTAATTATTTTTCAAAATAATTCCCTCAAATTCAGTAATGATCCACTAAAAGGGCAGACAAGCTTGTCTGTCATAAAAGGAGAACACACACAGGTGAGTCCATGCAAATTGTCTTTGAGGCTCCTTCCCTTTTCGTATGTACAACATGTACAAAATGCTTATGGAGTTAAAATACAAAGCTATAGTGTTTCCCTCCATTTGCTTAAATAATTGTCCTCAAATTTATTTCTCCCTTCATTCCCTGATGCCATTTTTTACACTCTGCAGGGTATATCTTTAATTCCCTTGGACAGATTGTGTGACTTCAGAGCCAGCCAGACAGCACATACGGATTATGAGTCAGAGATCCCATTGCTGTTATTCAGAAGGTCACAGGATGACTTCCATGAAACCTTCCCTGTTCACACCACAAGCTTTGTGATTTGTGTTTGTAGATGATCCTGCTCAAGCCACTTCTGACTATGAGACCAACAACAGTGACAGCAGTGACATCGTGCAGAACGATGATGACGCGGATTGCTCCAAGGAGCAGGCTCGGAAGGGATCCGGCTGTAGGTCCTACACACCTGAGACCATCATCCTGCATCCCTTGATACCACCTGAGGTAGCTCCTCTAAGTTCCCCCAGCACAACAGACTGAGTGTAGGCTGACAATAAGGGGGAAAAAAAAAGCCCAAAATTAAAACCAAACTAATCGAAACCCAGATCCCCACAATTAAAACGTGGTCTGAGGGTGCTGCAAGATATTTCTGTAGGTGCATGTCTTAAATGTTGCAGTGTGGTGAAGGAGTGAGGATTGTCTCTCAGCATTCAGCTGTGAGCTTGGTTGAGATGCAGGGGGAAAGCTTTGTTTAGTTAAGTTTTCTACATTCTGTTGTACAACTGAATTAATAATCTGAAGTTGGCAGGAGCTCTTGAAAAATTTAATGTAATCTGTTGGAGTTGGACATGCAGAGAGAGATTCATTTTATCTGAAATGTTCTGGCATTTACTCATCTCCAGTTTCTAAGTGAAATGAAATTCCGGGGAGTACACAGGGAGAAATGTGAAAGGAGCACAACCCATCTTTTATTTGCAGACCTTGAAAACCGGGTAGGTTTTAGTTGAAGGAGTGCAAGTCTTCACTTGGACTGAGCGCTGCTAGCCATGTTAGAGTGTAGTGAATGGGTCCTGATGCAGAAACTGAGAGCTTTCCTCTCTGAACCACAGTGAATTTCACAATGAAGGCAGACTCCCTTGGAAATGAATGAATGATTCCCATGAGTGAATGAATGAGTGAGTCTCAGTGCTGAGTGCAGACACTGCTGTTTCATAAACAGAATTCCCTATCCATTCAAGTGAAACACATTACAAAGGAGAGTGAGTAGCTGCAGGGCTGCAAGAAATGAGGACATCTCTGCTGAGCTGAGTAATGTACCACTGACTTACACATGATGCTAATGTGACTTTAGCTTTTAAGAGCATAAATTTTTGCTTGAGATGCTTCACTGAACTAACAATCCCTTTTATTCTGATTTCTGGCACAGGACAAGCCCATACTGGCTCCTGAGCCTCTGGTTATGGACAACTTGGATCCCTTGATGGAGCAGCTAAATAGCTGGAACTTCCCAATCTTTGATTTGGTGGAAAAAATTGGAAAGAAATGTGGTCGGATTCTCAGCCAGGTGAGAGGCACACCTTGTCTGGTGTCTGGGTAGAATGTTGACAGATTTAGACACAGAAATGTTAAAAGGCATTGTCCTTACAAGCTGATGATCCAATGAACCGTGATCCCAGACACCTAATTCAAAGCTATCAATATGAACTTTGTGTCATGGTATTCCTTACTTTTGGATGTCTTTATTTTTAAATTTAAAAATGCGAAAGAAAAAGAAAACCACACACCTATTTTGCCTTCTGCTCTCTGCTTTTCTGAATATTCTCTTGAGTTGCTACCAGCCCTTACTGAGTTCTTTGGGAAAGGATTTCTCATGGGGTTTAGCATGGGAGGGCTAACCAGTAAATATATTCAATGGATGCCAGAGATACAGAGTTTTGGTCCTCTTTTATACTGAGGATTTCAGTAAAAGATCTCAGAAAATATTTCAGATTTCAGGCTAGGCAAGAAGGCAAGGTTTGAGGAAATGGGAGTAGAAAGAATCCTTGCTTTATTCCCTCATTTTTAAAGAATCAGAACTTTGAGAAAAAATTCATGTACTATTATGTAAGAAGACTAATTTGCTCTGAGTCGGGATGGGAGAGCTTGCTAGTTGTTCTTTCAGCTCTCAGGTTTTTATACCTTGCTGTGGGTTTAATTCAGTTACTGACACAGCCTGCCTCTACCCAGCACAATTAGTGTCACTTTCCATAATCACTTTCTTGGCTGAACTTTCTACTCTGTTACGCCCCTTTTCCTGACAAATTAGTCATTTTTTCTTATAAAACTATTGAAGATTATTAAACGGGAAAAGCAAGTAATTATTTTTATTGTTATTTGGGGATGAAAGGGAAAGAAACCCAAGAGAATCTGACTGAACAAGTATCACTTTACAAGGCATTATGTAGTGATGAGTGCTGGAAGGAAGAGATAAAGTTAATTGGTTTGATGAGGTACAATTATCACCACCCTACTCCCCCCCCTCCAGAAACACAGAGGTTAGTGTGTCAGGCAGATTTCAGTGCAACAAGCTCCAGAGAATGCTGGATCAAATCACAGTCCCTTGGTGGTTACCTATTATTCAGCTAGATTCAATTATCTGGTGGTCAACAAGCAAAACCATGGCATGAATTCAGATTTATTCTGTGGTCTGCCTTTTAGTGTTCTGCAGCTTGGCAAACATCTGTGTTTGACCAGCCTGCCAAGTCTCTAGGTCCATTTTAGAGAAATAGGCAAACTGTGGATATTTGATATATTTATTGGATTAATTCAGTGATGCTCATTGAGGCACTAGAAAATCATAGAGAATCATGAATAAAATATAAGGAAAACCAGAACTTTCTTTTAATGGCATAACAAATTGTTTGAATGAGCCAAAATTTGCTCTGGTTTCACATGGGTACCTCTGTAGGCTTTAAGCACTTTACCAAGCTGCATGGACACAATTCCTCTGTGCTTCTCTCAAATTGAACTAAGTCTCCTCACTCTATTTCCCAAAATCTGCTTTTTGCACAGGTTCTCAACATGTTATCTACCTCACAGTTCCACAAAATGGGGCTTGTGAAATAAAATAGCGAAGCTTTAATATTTGTGATGAAAATTCAACATTTTCTGTAACAGCTGTTACACTTCTCACTGAGAGTCTCCTCCTCACTAACAGCAGAATGTAGCAAGTTCAACCTTCTTTACAAAATATAGATCCTTATTACCCACACCTACTCAGATATTGCTAATGAAATTATTTTCAGAAATCAGGAAACTAAAATAAACAAATCTTTTCCTCCAGCCAAAAGCACTGTTTTATTTCTAGCTTGAGTTTAAAATCCTGGGATATTATTAATAAAGGAAAATAAAAGCTCTAATGATGTATTCCCTGTATTTTGCAAATAAATGGACTAACCCATTAAAAAATAGTGAATTTAAAAGCTGAATTAACTATGTTTGCCATGCTAGGTTAAATTTATGAGATGGAACAAAGCAAAGTTGACGCATGCCTCTAGGGAAATATTCAGTTTGGAAAGCAAATGCTGGCTTAGCATCTTTGAAGCTGCTTGAGATATCTGTTCCTTCTTTGTGGAACATTAAATTGATCTAGACATATAAAAAGACCCCAAACCAGTCAGGAACCATGAAAGCATCTGTGCAAACGGGAGTGGCAAGCCCAGTAAATGTGGCAGTGACAAATATGCATGACAGGGTTTAGGGAGGAACATGCATTCAGTCTCATTTCCAAAACGAAGAGCCAGGCTCTCAGAATGGAGCTGTTGCTTTATAAGAGGCCATAAAATTCAGTAACATTTTCAGTCACACCTAACACTTGTCTTACAGCTCCTGTAAGACTAAAACCTGTGGTTTAGCTTTTATTCCTGGGTCCTCAGAGAGAAGTGGAGTACAGGAGTGGTGTCGGGAGGCAGGGTGGCATCACTGCAGGGCCTCTGAGTTGGTCCCTGCAATGATGGATGAGAAGAAGATTGTTTGTCCCTCTCATCATCACACATGGGAGGTGGGATATTCCTGAGATCATCACACCAGCCTTGTGAGCAGTTTGTCACAGCCACAGCCTAGGTGCCAGGAATTTCAAAGGAACACACATCTGAAGAAAGCAAATGCATGAGACAAAGAAAGGGCTGTGAGAGGGTCACCTGCAAACACTGAGAAGGGAACTGCTCAACTTTGCACATGTCCTCCAAGGAGAGCCATTCCTGTGTGCCTGCCAAACCCAGGAGAGGAGCTGCATGTGAATAACTGCAAAAAAGCTTCCATTAAAAATCGTGCAGAAGAAATGCTTGTCCTTTGTAAGGCAGCGCCACCAGAAGTGTCTGTGTTATAAATGATGCATTTAAGCATTAGCCATGAGAGAGAGAGAGAGAGAGAGAGGCAGCAAAGGCAGCTGGAGGAGAGAGGCAGTGTGGTGGAGCACCCTCTGCCAAGCCCCTGGCAGCCATCAGAGTGTCCTTGGCTGGTGGCAGCAGGGGCCACACCTCAGCTCAAGTGCTCAGCCCACAGGATTCCAACTCCCAGGGAGCGTGTGGGTTGAGAAGAAAGTATTTTGAAAGACAGAAGCATGTTAAAATGTTTAATCAAGAGCAAAGAATAAAAAAAGCTGCGCAGTTGGTTTTGGGTTTTTTTGTGGTTTTCATTTTTTTAAATAAAGAATTTGACTAGTTGACTTTGGGGAAGACATCAAAGCCCTTTTTTTCCTCCTTCTGGCCTGCTTTTACACCTGCTTCCTCCAAGGAAG